>BPVZ01000013.1:918406-936893 GCA_020521535.1 Rubroshorea leprosula
TATGTTTTTTAGTGGAATTTCCTCCTTTTAAGGATGAAACTGATAATTAAAATTAGGGGGACATATGCATGGAGGATTGCTATTACCTAAAGCTCCATTTGAGTAGCAAAGGCTCTCAACTTTAAGTTTAAATTTGAGATTCCTAATTTAAAGTCTCAATTTTTTTTTTCTTTTGTTGATATCTCAATAGTGGCCTATATATAAAATAAAGAATACTTCATTCTTCTCATGATTCAAATTTGAAACCTTTAGCATAATGATTCGAGTTCTTAAACATTAAAACATCACTTAGAAGATTAAAGTCTTAACTCTTAACAATTTAAATATCCCATTGAAGACTTACTTTTAATAGCTAGAGATTTTCTCTATTTTTTTCTCTTATCTCTAATTAAAGCAAAAGTCAGGTTATATATAATTTCCTAAAAGAGTTTATGACATTTTAATTTAGGAAAGCCAGAAACTAATCCAACCAATTTGATCTAGTATAAGCAATTCTAGTAAGTCATGTCCGTCACATTTTGGATGGAGATTTATTAAGTTCTTTTGAACAAGTGATTTATAGGTGTTTATATGATTAGCTAGGGCTGAAGATTTGGATACAATATAAATTATAAAAAAAAAATAGAAAAGAAAATATCATTAATGAAGTGTTGATATATAAGAAGGCATGCATTTACCAGTGCAGACTACAGTAACAGTAATAATGTGCCACATCAACATTAGGGTGATAGAAGTCCCTGTACAGGAATTAATAAAAGTTCGAATCCTTCCATAGGAGCCATAAAAGTAAAGATACTTTTATGATAAAAGTCAGAAAGTTAAATTCCTTAGAGAGAAATTTTGCCCAATGCAGACTAAAAATCCACATTCTGTCTAAATAACTTTTTTTTTTTTTTTGAAAAGCATCTGTCTAAATAACTTTAATAAGAAAAGAAAAAAGAAATAAATCTAAATCATGTATAAATTCAAATTCAATTTCTTTTTCACACAACCGTAATTTTTCTGTGGAAGGAAGAAGCTTCCAAAAGCCAAGTTTTAGACCAAACCCAAACTTAAGATGAGTCATTGTCTGAGGGAAAGTGAAGTTAAATTAAGTCTGAGCTGCAAATTAAGATATGTTCGAGGAAGCTGAGGTTTTGAGGTTGAGCTGTTACAACTACCCAATTCCAATTCCAACTACACGGATGTAAAAAAAATGATATATGTTCAATCAGTCAATCTTTTCCCTAAATGGAAACTTCCTTTCTCCCCAACCCCAACGATTTGTCTGACACGTGTACATAAACCCAAAAGTTCCATACTTCTACCCTTCACCTGCCTTCCACATTCTCCGGCTTCTGCCCATTGTTTTTCCTTAGTTAATCCTTTAATTAAGGAAATTAAGGCAAATAAATATATACTGTAGGTAGGTTCATGTGTATATATAATATATATTACAAATATTCTGCAAATTTTTACTGTATGTTTTTAATTCTCTCTCTTAATTTCTACCTAGGGCTAGGTGTGTGTGCTTATAATTTTCAAATTTAGTTAATAACATCACAAACATATATTTTGTGGGGAAATTTAAATTTTTTTTTTCATTAAAAACAAAAATATTTTTATAAAACTAATCAACTTGGTGGAACAGCAATATTAGCATTAAAAGAAAGCATAAATTAAAGTAAAGATTCTTTTATTAGTTAAATTCAAGTGGAGAGAGTATAAATATAAGATGAGTCATCAAATATGTCTTGTTATCATTGGTCATAAACTTATACGATAGACAGTATAAATATAAAATAATATTTAAACTTGAGAGATAACTAGAAAACCTTGACTTTAGAATCAAGATTGGACCATTTTAATAGCTAATTAGTAAACTAACTTTTCTTAAAGATGAAAACAAAAGATTAAGGTTAGAGATTATTTCTGAATAAAAATGAATAAACTGACCTTTAGTGTGAAGTATGCCTTGTACAGTACAAAACCACTTAGCCGGCTTAGGACTCAAAACCACCAAAATTGTTTCATTAATTTCCTCAATGTGCAGTTCTATTTTCCCCTAAAACAGCTATCATTGTCCGCTTATATAAAACCCTGGATGAGCATCAGCTGAAAAAGGGTCTCTTCGGCTCATTCCCTGTGAGCTTCTTTTCCAAATCATCTTCATCTCAGTTCTAAGCTTTTCGTTGAGATTATTGCCTTGGATCTTACTTATTTCACCTCCGGTTTTTTCAGAAACCCTAGAAGAAGAAGTAAGCAGAGATCAATATATATATATATATATATATATAATGGGGAGAGGGAAGATTGCGATTCGGAGGATCGATAACTCAACGAGCAGGCAGGTGACCTTTTCGAAGCGAAGAAAGGGACTGATTAAGAAGGCCAAAGAGCTGGCAATTCTCTGTGATGCAGAAGTTGGTCTTGCCATCTTTTCCAGCACCGGAAAGCTCTATGAATTTGCAAACACCAGGTTTGATCTCAAATAATTCTTTCTTTTTTTGTTTGCGTTGGCTTTTTCTTTCTTATTGGAATTTTGCATGCGAAAATAGAAAAATCTCATCCTTTTTTAAGCTTATATTTAATTTTCTGTCTATAAATATGGCATTGAAGCATATGCAAAACTATTTTCTTGTGAGTGTTTGTATATTTGTCACCTATATATATGTAAAGTCTTTGTTTAGAGAGATTTATATCAATTAATATTATAAAACAAACCAACTGCTGCAAATATATTGCATGCAACATATATATAGAGATTAGAATTGAAAGGGTACAAATGATCGAGGATATGCACAAATTCATGATCTAGTACTATATATTAATTTCTTGTCAATTTTGGTGAACCATAATATGTATTGAAAGCCAAAGTCTTAGATATTGGTGTGATAATTTTACAAAAAAATAAGAAATAAAAAAAGATACTATTATGTCCCTTGCGCATTTACAATCAACACCTACTTTTGTTAGAATTAGCAGCTGCAATTAATTAAGGTCAAGAAAACATGGAATCTTGTATATAGAATGTATTGATATTCACAATCAAAATATCCTAGAAATAAAGGGATAAGCATTGCCTCAGTTGTTTTAGACTTTAGGAGTTAGAATCTAGTGAATAATGTGTTAATTTGGTTGTTGGAAATTGAAATACTCAAATAGGGAGTACTTACATATCTTGGAGTCAGTCATTTTTCTATTTTCAAAGAGGATATGTATTGAATTGGTTACACACAAGAGATCGATCATAAAGAAATGCTTTTGTATCAAAAGAATATCTCTAACATAATATTTCAAATACACATCAAAAGTTATCACAAGACAATAGAAAAATGACAATACATGTATTGAAAAGCAACACCTAATTATACTAAAGACATCTCATGTTAATATGTTATGCTAATATGCTATTTTGAGTTATGATGATACCTTAACAAGAGATGCTATCTTTAATATAAGAAGTGTCATTGACAATAAAATAATAATAATAATAATGTAGAGGTCTCATTTTTTTATTGGCTTGAATACCACATCAAATATCTCTATAGTATAACAGAATGTTTGGAGATTATAGAGGAAGTAGATGTATGTATATAAGAAGCTTTCATTTGATCAAACTAAAATAGCTATATTGGTCCCATAAAAAAAGTACCTATATTGATACCACCTTGAATGAAATTAATGATAATTATGAGTTATAAGAAGGGTATACCCTTTCCCTTGTTGAGGTTATTGCCATCATTAAATTTGTTAAGGTTATTAATTTAATTGTAACTTAATAAGTTTATAATTTTTTTAAATAATTAGTTATGATCTTTGAAAATATTTGTTTGTAAACTGACATCAACCTATTAAATAATAAATATTAACTGTTTAATTAATTACTAGTTGTTTTCAATAATTAACTTAAAATAAAATTTTAACAATTCTTAAAAACCTTAACAAATTTAATAATAACCATAATCATAGCCCTTTTGCCTTAAGAGGAGCAAAACTGTGAGGCACAAATGGGGTTAGTTGTTGCCCTACTTTATGTGAAATGATTAAAAATGGCTAAATCCAAAAATAATTGTCCGTGTTTTATCAATTTGGCCACCCAAGAAAGTTGGACAAACCCGAAAACCAATTTTGGTGTTGGGGATATGTGGAAAAAAAATTTTTTAATTAAATTAGTGAATTCCAATTTAGTTGACTATAAACATAAGCAAATTCCCATGTTTTTTGGTAGTCCCATACACGAGTTCATTTCTCTGCTCTAGTATCCATTAGCTCTCATTAATTTATGATAATTGATAAGCAGTATAACATTGAAGATCCTTTGGGAAAAGTGTTTTAATATACATCATACACATTGATTTTCAGATTAATTTAGTAGACTTAACTAATTTATTGATTATATAAATTTAATATCATTAAATATATATAAGTAAATATAGTTTCCTCGATCAAATAGCTATAAATAGTAGATTAATATGAAAATCAATATACATAAATTAGATGAATAAAATTTTTTATACAACAATTAGTTTTTTAAAATATTAATTACAAAATAAATTTTTAAGTAAATTCTTTGAAAATAATTTAAGAAAACAACCTGTATTACATTAAACCCTGCTTCTTTTAACCTTTCTTTTAGTGGAGAAATAATTTTGGAAAAGTACACTATTCCAAATTGTTTCACTTCTCATATGTACATTAATGAATTACCTTAGTTATATTCTTTAGAAAGCCATGATTCTTCAAATGAGAGGTCAGTGATGCAGAATTTAGGTAGGCAAAGAGTGATATTATATCATGTTAATAGCTAGAGGAAATCTAGCTTTATGTTAAAACGCAAGTTTTCGTTTTCCTCTTTACTCTGGTATTATCAAAGATACATATCATAACACCCTTGAAAATGAGGGGTGATAATCACCTACAATAACGTTAAGGATATGCAATATTAATTCTAAAATAAAAGTTTTGTTTAATTTAATTGTTAAAAATATTCTCTTCATTTATTTTTAATATTTTTAATTTGATTTTTTTACTTTTCAAACATAAATTTTAAATAAAAATTTAATATATTATATAAATAATAATTAAAAATTTTTTGATTAAATAAAAATACTCAATAAAAACTTCATATAAGTTGTTAAATTTTCCAACTAAAATTTACAAGTAAACATTTAAAAAATCAAATTAAATCTACTAAAAATGAACCAAAGAAATAACTAATAACTAATAAAATAATTATTATTTATCACTTAATAAATTAAAATCAACTTATAAACTAATATTTTTATATATTATAACTGACTATTTAAAAAAATTCTACAGCCAAGACAAACAAAATCTGAGTGTTTGTTGTTGGTGGCTGTAACCCCACGGTCCCCACCCACGTTATATTTTCCAATAGTGGAAAAGAGGAAAAGAGTAGCTTAATTATTTTTTGCATACAAATGACAGTAGCTTCCTCCCTTTTAATCCCCAATTCCTAGAAGAAATATTTACCATGAAATCCTTTACACATGACGTTTTAGTTCAATTATTTGTGCAATCTTGAAATTATAACTCGAAGACCTACAAGACTCTGTATTTCCTTGATCATTTTTTCTTTGCAGAGCTCAAAGACAGGACATTATGTTTGACATGATTCAAGATACATTGCTTGAATGTATAAATTTCCCCAACAACAAAATATTTATTGCATAAAAGATTTGAGTTTCTACAGAGTCGAAATAATTTTACTTCCTCCTTGAAAAAAATGAAGAAAATAGGACATAAACATTACAACTATATTAGGATATGCAATGAATATTCTCTAATAATCCTATTTACTAACAGCTTGAAATCAGTCATCGAACGATACAACGCCTTGAAGGAGGAACAAGAGCAGCTGATGAATCCTGCATCAGAAGTCAAGGTAGAGTTCTGAAGTACTCTTCATTTTCTCTGCTATCTCATGCGTATCTGTCATCAGTTTGTGACTCAAAGTTCTGGGTTTCCTTCTCTTTACTACCACATTTGAGAACCAGCATGCTTTAAAATTTAAATATCACATACACCAAGGAAGACAATAGAAGATTCAAAATAATAGGTCTTTTCTTAATCTCCAAGCATTTTTAGAGAACCCTTTTCAAACAACTAAATAGTAGCATGCATTCTTTATATAGCAAGTTAGCAGGGGTTTGACATTAGCAAGCAAGAAACCATAAACCACATACTTAACCCGCTGATTCTCAGTAGTGGAAGATTCCAATAAATGCAGCACCCGGTCTTCCATAAGCTAGTACATGGTTAAAAAGATCAATGAATTTTACAATATGAAGCCAAAATGTAAGATGTCATACAAATTTACATATGATTTCCCTCTGTTTTATTATGTTTGCTTCCGCATTTCTCACTTCATTTGCACAAAAATTAAATAACATGCCATAGTTCAACATAAAATCAAATTGAGCAGTGCATGAGTTAAGTTATGATTTATGACCATAGAAAGAGACCTAATGCATATTTTGCAGCGTGTACCTAATGCACTTCATCATCATCATCATCAATTCATTTGAAAAGGACACCACCAACCGGAAAAGAACACCTAGCATGTGATGGTTTTAATAATACCTTTGAAACTCTACTCAGAAACCTGATTATATAGCAGCACCTAACGTTTGAAATGAGAAATGATCCCAGTAGCACATAAGCAGTTTTCACAGGCATTTCATCATTATCTCAATTGAAAGGACACCACCAACCAGAAACGAACACCTAGCATGTAACAGTTTTAGTAATACCTTTGAATCTATACTTAGAAACCTGATTATATAGCAGCACCCAACGTCTGAAATGAAAAATGATCTCCATTAGCACATAAGCAGTTCTCACAGGCTATAAAACACCAAAAGGCTGTGTACCTTGCCACACATAGCATATGAGATGGAACATTCTTATATCTTAATATTGTTGATGGTCAAGCTGGGAGTATATGACTGAGTAGAACAACAAAGATTACGACAAGAACAGGAGCTGTGATATTGCTTCCATAATCCCAAAATTCGGTAAGCCATACTCAAGTAAAGGGCATGGTCCATGCCATAATTGTCAGTTGTTTTAGCCAAAGTACAATTCCCTTCTTGCCTTCTTATTTCTTGTCATTTTTCTCGTACTCTGCCACAAATGTTTTCAATTAGTATACATGCAACAACATCCTTTGAACATCCAAACAATGCATGGCAAACTACACATCTGAAACTACAGTATAAACTATAAACAAACATAAAGCCCAATGACAGGGCATAGCATGCACTACCAAGCGCCAAATCAATGCCATTGAAAAGAAAAGAAAAAATACCACTGAAAGAGTAGTACAAACACTCCAGATAGACTACAGCCATTATCAACAGAAATATATAGCAGCAGTTATATAACAATAAAAAGGCAGAGAAAGCATTATGGTATCTCCTATAAGAATGACCTACAAGAACACTACATTTAAATGCAAGAGCACCTACAGCATGAAAGCATAACTATTTTTTGGAGTACTACTATTGTGACCAGTGAAACTTAAATCACAACACAAGATGTTCAGTTGGCATAAAGCTTTTATGATAGCTTCATATCTTATGTTTTGTTATTTTGTGCTATATATATAACGTTGATTCTACTAAACATTGACTCTTATCAATAAAGTTTGCAACTTTTACAGAACCACAACAAGAACCAAACTTGAGTCACAAACTGATGAGATCAAAATCAGCTTACCAGCAATTAGCAACAGGTTGTAAATACAAAGAACTAATTACCAGAAAAATAAAAAATAAAAACAGAACTGGAAAAAATATCAAACAAGTTACATCATGATTCAGGCCAACAAAATTTAAAATTATCATAACCCTACACAGCTAAGAGAAAAAAGCTTTAGCAGATTGCCTTTTATATCAAGCAATTTAAATTTGTTTCTGATATGTCTGGAGCTTCTCTAAAAGTAAAAAATATTTGTCATTATATTTTTATGCAGAACTACTAAAATGTACTTCTTTTACCTCTATGTCAAAATCAAGTGAAGAAGCTTAAAAGACATCCATGGTTTCATATAAACTTAACCTTTTTTGTTTTTCCTACTGGTTAGTTTTGGCAAAGGGAGGCTGCAATCTTGAGGCAACAGCTACAGCACTTGCAGGAAAACCACCGGTATGTCTTCCTTCCTGAACTAACTCTGTAATATGCCAAGAGATTTGATTGTGCTATGACAATTTCATATGTTCTATAAGATGGTATGCAGAACTATCAGTTACATAGATACAAGAAAATACTGCATTCAGGGAAAGATAGAAGTTGATATTACTAATTAATTGACATTCCTAAATGGTACAATAGATGCATAAGTAAAAAATTTACTGTGCAGAATTGCCAAGGGCAAAAAAAGAAAAAAACATAAAGATATTGCTAAAGCCAAGACATTAGTTGGCGTTCTTAAGAGGTTAAAAGAAAATGCTTGTAATTAGTACTTCATTGCACATGAAATACAAGGCCAAAAGAAGGAAATGAGACACAGCAGGTTCGCCAACTTGCCATTGGCATGGTCCAAATTTTTTTACATAAGATATTCATATTCGGTTAAAGTTGGTTAAATTGAGTGCAATTATTATATATGTTCACAATACTGAGTTCCAGCTCTTCCCTTCTATTTACTCAAGCATTAGAAATATGATTAAGATTCTATGTTTAGAGTATCACAGAAATAAGCACTACAAAAATTGTAAGCACCCGGCTAGGCAAAAACTAGTTGTTTGATGTTTTGCCTCTACCAAATCGTTTCCTAAAAGGTGCAACTTACGAATCAAGACTTGACAAAACTTAGCGTATGATTTACACCTAATATAATCAGTCCTACACTTTTAACTATGGAAAAAGTTCATTAATCTATAAAATCCAAAGAATTGGTACATATCTAGTATAAGGATCTTAATGAAAGCTTGTGCATGCCCCATGTAGTATGTACAATGAGATAAAATTCTAAGAACCAATCACATTTTGGCTCTAATGTATGTCTCTGGGCATTTCATGAACAAAACCCAACTGCTACTCAGATAATAAGAGATTAGAAGAGACCTTATCATGCCATGGACAAATTACGAACAAAGAAAAAGCTGAAGACAACAACCTCGAAGATGCATATAAGCTAATGTAAGCCATGTAGCAAGCATCATCTATGGGAATTAGGAAAAGAAGCTCCTCAACAAGGATGGTAACCAAGATCCATCCAAGTGATCTGTCTACCCTATTTGCTTTCTAACACACCCATGAAATAGCTATTCAGGTAACAGAATCCAAACCCAAAAAGGCAGTGGGGCCGATTCCAACGTCTCATATGGATGGTCTTCAGATATCCCTGTAGAAGCTATTACACCCACAAAGCACTAATTGCCTGGGCTATTTCCCATGGCCATTTTTGTTGAACCCTGCAAGGCAAAGATGAACATTACCAAGCTCCCAACTTTCACTCAATTGAGCACTCCTCCCTATTAGGTACCCCCAACAAACACTTCAGCTATTAGTAAGGAAGCTCTTCCCATTGTCAGTACCTTTAATGCATGATGTAGCCATATAGCTACAAGCATAACACTTTGTAATCCAATTCTGACCAAGACTTCAATCCTAGATGTCATAGAGAGTCCTGTTTCCATTCTACTGATCCAAAATTTGAAAAACTTGGGCCTACATAATCACAGGGAAAATCTAATTTTGAACAGGAAATGAGAGGTGACAGCAGAAATACTCTCCATACCCTTCTTTCTAACTTGGAACATATCATTTAAATACCTGGATTCAAAAAGGCTGGCGCATAAAATCAAATAATCCGTGAAAGTAATAAGACTGTAAGAGTTATTTAGGGTCCACATTTCACAACCACTACTCATCGCACAAAATGCACTACATTAAGCATCTCATGATACAGTCATGATACCACACAAAAAACCATCTTCAGTAACTAAGAAGGATATAGGACTGAAAACATACAATCTGATGAGGCAGAAAATTGATGGGAGAGCAGCTGTATGGTTTGAGTGTCAAAGACCTCCAAAACCTGGAGAATCAACTGGAGATGAGTTTGCGAGGTGTTCGTCTGAAAAAGGTCAGATATCCATGGCATTCATGCAATGTTTGTCATATAAACAGTTAATTGAAGCATGACCTCTTAACATGCTTATCTTTTCATCTTCTGCAGGAACAGATATTGAACAATGAAATAGAAGAACTAAACCAAAGGGTAAATTCCTTTTAAATGTCACAATTATAACTTCACAATATCTTCAGTTCTAATATCTATTTGGCACTTGCTTCTTTACAGGGGAACCTCATCCATCAGGAAAATGTGGAACTACACAAGAAGGTTAATCACATCCGTCAAGAAAACATGGAATTATACAAGAAGGTATTCCACACACTGACACTAACTTAAGACATCGCCAACCAAATTACTTTCAAATTACATCGTAAGATGACTTAATCAACTATAAATTTGACTGAGCTTGAAAATGATGGTTCGTGTCCCAGGTTTATAGCACAAGGGATGTAAGTACCTCAAATGCAGACGCCTTCACTCAATATGGTTTTGACTCTGGAGATAGCTCGCATGTCCCTATCAATCTCCAATTAAGCCAACCTGAGCAGCAAACTTACGAGACACCAGATAGAGCTGAGGATTAAAGGTAGACATTTTTCTGGAGCAGATCCTTAAATTCTTTTCTTGTCCATATTAATCCAGGTATATTCCATGAAACTGCAGAGTGACATTGAAGAACTTTGTGAGAAACATAGACACTTGTCTACTCACTTTTTCCTGGACCAAAGGACCTTGAGACTACAAGAGAATGATTGTTGAAGACAGATGAGTTATATAAATTGTAATCAGCACAATGACTATTCTGGCCTGGTTTGCCACATCACTATAAAATTTTTATAGCTTATCAGGGAAACCAAGAATCAGAATGTATAGAGCACCTTAGGAACAATGCTAAAATAAAACCTATTATGCAAAAAGAAAAAAACTATTTCATACAGCAACAGGTCAATTATTTAAGATGCTATTTTATACTTCACATGTTATATGCTCTGCTGCACACTAAGTTAGAAAAACTAGGCTTCAATTTTCATGAAAAGGACATTAAAGATGGAGATTCAAACAGTTATATAATCCCTGAAAAAATTTCCATTCTATTTTTTGTTACTCCAATTCCCTACTCAACTCGTATGTGCCAAGTCCTCGGTAAAGTGGCTTTTCCTTTTTCTTTTTCCTGTAATAATCAGATGCACAACTAAACTACTTGCTGATACAGTCTCCAGATGTTGTTGCATATTAATGTAACATTGACCACTGTTCTACTGATCTTATGGACCAAAAGTCCACTGAGAACCATCCCCTTTACCCCTCAACTCCAATAAAAAAAATTAAAAAACAAAAGAGAACAATCAGTAAAGGAAGGGACTTTCTAGCTTTACATGGAGAGCTAGCCTGCCATACAATGAGAAATCACAAAATATCTAATACTGGTTATGAACTAGTTATGATGATCTTAACCCATTTATCCCTGTGCTGGTATGAAAATTGACATCATTTTTTCTAAGCCAAACAAAGTCTAAATGATATCATTATAATATTATATGGTACTGACCAACTGATTCCTAAACAAGCAAATCTAACCTCCACAAAGAAAGAAGGATTAGGTTAGGAAAGTTAAAACATAGTTAGACTAGGCTAACTAGGACTTTACGCATCAAGTTCATCCCAGGAAAGTTCCAATTGGACTGACCTTCTCAAGTATCAATACCCGTCTCAGCAAACTTCACTTTCTCAACCATAAAGATCAGATTAGAATCAGACAGTAAACCCACAGCTAGAGGAGAAGGAGGAAGATAGAACTGTTGGGAGGCAGGACGCCCAACATTTCAAGTCATGCAAGAAGAATAAAACTCAGGGTTATTTGGAGTACACACCTTCATTAAGGCAACATGTTCCAAAGCCCTAACATTTGGAAACTGTGGTTAGCAAGTAGGAGAATGTAAAAAAAATAAGTTAAAATGATATGCATGGTGTTGAGTCTGTCACTTATTCCATTCATAACTTTCTATCTTCTCCCTTATATTTTAACTCTATTACTAAAGATGACAGAAAATAATGGCTCTTTATTTGGAGTTTTGACAACCTAGTTGACAATATCAGAAGTTTTAATTCTGAACCTTATCACACTATGATGATAATCACTTCACTCATTCATATAAAGTAACTTACTTCCTAGTACTTGTAGATCTGGAGGCTTTCATCAGCCACCAATCTGAGTAAGAAACTTTAAAAAACAGACAGTAATTTTGAGGCACAATTATAAGTGATGCAAGAAGAATAACTTCAGTTATTGGACACCAACAATATCCCTCTATAGGGTAAAAAATTTCATTCATCTGGCAGGCAAGGCTGGCAACTAAAAAACTGTAAAAATTAAAATGAAAATTTATATTCATGATAATGTAGAAATTAAATGGAAATCTATATGCATGATATGCATTTAGAAAACACCACCTAATGATAGACCATTAAAGTTAAGTCTAGATTGAGTATAATCTAGGCTAACCTCAAAACAACTTAAGATAACCACATAGATATATATACATATCAGTATGGATCCAAGTCTTACATGCTACACTTACACAAAATCTTAACCATTCATCTCTCCACTTTCAATGGTTGAGATTTATTCACTTTTTATAATATTTATTAAAAACAATTATCTTTTCATCTAAAAAGTAGTGATAAATCTCCACCATTGAATGTGGAGAGATGGATGGTCAAAATTTTATGTGTGGTGTGTAAGACTTGTGTAAAAGTGGATCTCTACTCATATATAGAGAGAGAGATATTGATATTTATCAATCAAGCCTCTAAAAGATTAGGAGGAAAAACACCTCAAAACTATGTTGTTTCAATAAAGCATCACAAAAAAGACCAAAACACTTTCATTTTTCCTTTAAAAATAGGTTATTTTAGTCTTTTTCCATGAAAGCTTATTAAAACTACATAGTTTTGGGACCACTTTTCTCATATATATATATATATATATATATATAGCCACACACAGACACTGCTAAGGTTGCAGGAAAGTGTAAACTTACCATACATAGCAGCATAGAATATATCCTGAGGAGTCAGTCTGTAGCTTAAATAAAAACATCTACTCAGTCTGTAGTCTACTTTAATCCTCAATTAGCTCTGAAAGAAACCTCTTATACACAAAACTCGTAGCAAACTGTTAATCAACCCTTCAATCCAAGTACTGCAGTGGTACAACCGAGCACAATGGGGATGTGGTACAAAATAAATCCAGCTCTCCTTAATTATTGGTTTGGTCCACTCTCTCTTGTCCTAGCATTCTTAAAAGAATTCAAAAGAGGAACACAGATGAGTCAGTGTTCATTTCTGTCCATCAAGTGCCAGTAGAAAGCAAGCTTTTATAGCCTTAACTACTAACCATAAGAAATCTAAACAAAATTTATTGCATTTTACATCCTAAGTCATACATACATGTTATATAACGAGAAAAATACTTTAATTACTGGAATCATGTCCATTCAACTACTTGACCACCGACAAGAAGATGCACCAAGAGATTTACATGTTGAAGGAAGATAGTATGTATACCCATAGTTAGCAATCAATGCAAAACTGAATAAGCTAAATAACCCAACATTTAATGCTTTGCTTGCCTTTAGAAAAAGGAGAACTGATTTTTTTAATTGTAGATACCAAAAAATGACTCTATTTTCATTATTCACCAATCTACCATAGAATTATGGCTGGTGCTTACAACTTGCATGTCAAATCAAATCAACAATGTGTTGTATATGAGGGGATTAAAAGAAGTTGAACAAGAAAATTAGAACATTAGAATAAAAACAATAAATAAGAAATTATACAAAACAATAAACAAGAGGATCAAAACCCGTTAGCCAAGGCACTTCCAAGAAGCTATCTTAAGGATGATACTTTCCCACAATATGGGACAATCAACTTCCTGAAAACATTATCTTCAAAATACAATGCCCAACGCAAAAGAGTTTAAAATGCACTCCCAAAAACTCCTTTGACATAAACCCAAACCCAAGATTTCAAATTCTTTGAAAGGAAGAAGAAGACAATCACAAATTCAGTCCATATCAATCTCATCTTAACTCTACACTTTAGGCAAGGTTGCTTGCTATATCTATAGGCAAGCACCCATAATTGCCAAAGTATGTAATGTCTACAGTATTGATATTTGATCCCAGATTTAAATCTAAACTTTATTGTTACAAAACAACTTTTGCAAATACTTCTAGCATTAAGACCAAATCAAAATGAGCATTATTCTTGGTTCGTAACCAAAACACTCTTAAAAAGTTATGAATTCCATTTGTAACTAATTCAATTACTCGCTTTCAAGAATATTTCTTCCATAACTCTATTATTATTAGTAGATAATACTCATATTTACAACAAAATGCCCTGTTTTCAAACGGTTACACAATCATCCAATTACCATTCTGTGTGGTTCAGGAAAGCCTCCTATGGAACCAGAAAATGTCTCATCTAACTAATCAACACATCATCTTTAATGAAACAAATCATCTCTCTATATTTATAAATCAATGATTAAAATTTCAATACAAGAGTTGGAGGTGAACTTTAGGCCTAATAATGAGTTGGTAAACTTATAAAATCTAAAACTAAATTCCAGCTTTGCCTATGGTCAAGGGAAAGCCTATCATTATTTGCAAAACACTTTTCATGCATTAACAACTTAGTTCGTGTTAGGTTAACTGAATCACTAGAGCACGATTATGCATGAAAATAAAATAAAATAGAATAATTATAGAATAAGGGTGTGATTGAGATTGTTGTATAGTAGCTATTAACGTGTTGTGTCATGCCAGAAGCTACGTTAATGTTTAATAATTACTTTTCAAAAGGATTATATCTGGACAATTACTAAAATGCACAAATTATTACTACCTCAATTCAACTTTAGTTTGTCCTAGTTTGACTTTTTTGCTCTTTGGACATTAATTGCATATAAAAATTTAACATATTTTATAAATAACAATAAAATAAAACTTTTAATTAAGTAAAGAACAACATATAAGAAAAAAAAATTCAATAGTCATTCATATGCTATGTTAAATTTTCATGTGAAATTAATATCCAAAAAGTCGAACTAGGACCACTAAAGTTGAATCAGGGTAGTAATTAAAACCAATTTAGTATTGAAAGCAATCCTAAGTGTAGTACATTTCAATTTAGCTTTGTTTCATAAACTATTCTTCATACTCCTCACATATTAGTTACTACAGCCTTATTCCTATTGAAATTATCCTAATTCCTTAGGTTAGTTTTACTGGTTCCTGTTGAATTATTCTTGAGCAACTTGTTAGTTTGTTGCATTATGTATCATGGTTTGTTACATTGCATGTCAGGCTTGTTCCTAATCTACAGGCAATAGGTTCCTATTTTAAGCTTAAATCAGTTTGTATCTTGCCTATATAAAGGCTTGTGTTTGATGAATAAAGTACAGCATTTTTTGATTCTCAACTTCAGAAATACAAACCTCATTTCTCCTCTCAATTTTTTTTTTTTTTGTCCTTATACACTTACTCCTTGATTTATTTGCTCTAGATATCACAACAAATCCGATATTTAAAAATTTTAATTAGAAAAATGATCAGTATATATTCAGTTCAACACATTTTTTGACCCTCATCTTGGTTTAGCTATTAAAATATAATATAAATATAGTCAATTCAACAATTTTTGCACCTTATATGGCTGTATCTTGGCTGTATCTTTAAATTTGTCTGCCTTTAATTTTAGACTAAAAAAATAGTGATTTTTTAAAAAATATGTAGTGTAGTGTGTTGAACGTGTGCACTAATTTGTGTCCTTTTTAAGAAACATATCTAATTTATCATATGCTCCAACATCCTCCCTTATCCCAATGTTATTATCTTACTTTATTCAATGAAACAAAAGGTCCAAGCATAACCTTATGAGTAGCAGAAACCAAAGGTGGACATCTGGAACAGATCTCTATTCAACTCTCCTTAGTAATGAATCGATTTCCATTTTCCAAGTTCCCTCTAACAATCTAGTAAACTACAACACACGTAACAAGAATCAAACACATATCACGTTCGAAAGCAAGTAGCAAAACCCTAATTCAATCCAACTAGAATCTAAAATAATCCATGGGAGACGAAAAACCCTTACCTTCAGAGAAACAAAATGCATGCAGATGCAGGCAATCGTGGGGAGAAGATCAAAGATAAACAATGAGAGCTAGGGCAAAGTTGCAGAGAAATTATTAGGCTTTTTCGAGTTCGATGGAGAAGAAAGGGAGGCACCTGATTCTCACCTGCGGCGGAACGCGCCAAACCGGGAGAATAATGCTGGAGGTGGGGGGGGGGGGGGGGGGGGGGGGGGGGGGTTGGGATTAATAGTGAGTAGTGAAAATATCTGGAGTACGATTTTGAGTGTACGAGGTGGTCCCGCCTAGATGCCTTGCTCTCTAAGCTCCACGTGTTCGAGTGTGCGGTGTTTTTATTCGTTAGCTGTTGTCACGTGCTGCTTCATCTGCGTGTCAAACACGCCCCGTTCAGCGTATTGTGAGTTGGGCCGGGACAAGAGGGCCCAGACCAGTTTTATAAAATAGGCTTCAATTAACACTAAATTGAACCCAAATAAACATGGGCCAGACTTGTAGGCCTTTATGAAATGAAAGGTGGGGGACTGCGGGAGAATGTTTGACGATGACAAAGGTCGTTAGGTGTTAAAGAAAAATATGAGGGCGCAAACTTTCACTAAATTTAAAATGGAGGATTCAAATTTTGATTATTGTGAAATAACAATCTTTGCATAGTTGGAAAATTGCCATGTCGCGCCATGTAAACTGCAATCAAGGAATTATCTCATATCACATAATTATTAAGTTGTAAATTGGAAGAGAATTTGATTGAAAGAATAACAATTTTTGTAATATCACATATAAATTCTCTATCTAAATCATCTATATTTGTATTCAATGCAAAAAATTATGTCCTTATTTTCAATTTATGTGAAGAAGGCATCCTTATTTCAAAACAATTAAAGTTCATATCCTCAATTCCCAATTTTAGTGAAAGTTAATTTCCTAATTTTGGGATTTTGCCCTCTATTTGTGTTCGTTTTTTAAGTAAAGAAGGTGGTTTTGTGTTTGGTTGGATTTCTTTTTATCATTTTTCTTTCTTTCTTTTATTCCTGAATCATACAGGCAACTCAAACAGTGAAAAAAGCATCCTGTTACTATAAATTATCAATTCAAAAGATTAATAATAATTATCATGGGCCACTGTGAGGTACAGGAACTTTGTTTCAGTGGACCCTGTGCAAGGCTTGACCAAAAAGGGTTTGTAGGCCTGATGAGGCACAATCCATCAAAACTGTAATGTCATGCCAAGTTGGCATGCATAGCAATTGGACCAATTCCGTTTGGTACAAATAGAAAAAGCTACATCGTCCTATCATCAAGACAAATATATGTACATTATAAAGCTCATACGTCTATTAACTAAGAAGTTTCAAAAAGCACAACACCTGCCAGCAAGTTTCCACTACCCTTACTCCTATGAGGCCTAAGTTTTCAAGTGATGTGTTTGGTTGGTAATTTGTTTGGTTGGTAACAGTGACTATTCTATTTGTTACATAGGAAATTAATTCAATTGTTGTGCACTTGGAATTCACATATTATCTTATTCAATGTTTAAACCTTATTAAAAATGACTTACCTCTCATTCACACATCATCCTCTTCCGTAGCAATGTTAATAAAAAAAAAAAAAAAAAAAAAAAAAAAAACCGAGAGGATGTTTCCAAAAAGCACAAGGTTCTCTCCATCTTTATTTTGATTAAATTGTAATTTGGCTTATGATATGGTTTTGTATGAATACATTCAGTGATCATAGAAATGAAAAAACCCAATATAGATGGCAACATCATGTGCTCATTAAAATTTTATTACCCATTGCCATGTCAATGCCAACATGGCAATTCCTTGCCATCATGGATTGCTACTGTGGATAATAAAGATCAGATCTAGCAAACAGATCAAATCAAGTGAGTTTGGATTGAGTTACCTTAAATTTTATATTTATCAAGATTAGTCATTTTAAATTTCAAGTTAAAAGAGTAAATTCATGACCAATCTACATAAATCTTAGATTGAGTCAAGTGGATCCAACTTAAAAATAATAATAATAATAAAAACTTTTAATATTTTCTCTATTTAAAAAAAAGTAATATTAATTAATTATTTATTATATAAAATCATCAATTACTGAGACTTGGAAAAACCTAAAAACAAAAGGAGCTTCTATTTAGAAATCTGCGAAATCTCAGGAGTCTTGAAATAGAAATTGGGAGGAAAATGGGTCGAGCCGGAGGGATTACGAACGCCGTGAACGTCGGG
>BPVZ01000013.1:942542-954048 GCA_020521535.1 Rubroshorea leprosula
ACTCTTCTCCTCCATCGAGAAGCCATTCCGTCCTTTCCTCAATTCCACCTCTCTCTATTACCTGGTTTCCCTCCTTCACAATTCCGTTATATTTTTTAAGTTTTCTTTTCTATTTTCGATGTTAATTTCGCTTTTCATCTTCGTCTTAATTTGCAGTCGTCTTTGCCGAATGAAGCTGTTTCCGAGAAGGAGAAATCCGGTGTCACCGTAAGCCATATTTTGCTTTCTCTATTTCGTTCATTCTAGCATTCTTTCTGCTTTTAATTTCAGCCATTGTTGAATGGTTTGGACTTTTGATCTGAAGTCAAACGTTTTACAGTGGCCGAAGCAGCTGAATGCTCCGCTTGAGATTGTGGACCCGGAGATTGCTGATATCATTGAGCTTGAGAAAGCGCGGCAATGGAAGGTCTAATATAAGCTAGGTGTAATAAGATTTTTGGGATTATCTATGTGTTAGGATTGATGAATTTGCTACTGGTGCTTTGTTTTCATTTCTATTTGGAGCATTTGGAATTGTTAAGATTTCATTTCATGTCTTTGTGAATGAACTTGAGTGTTTTTGAAGGGACTTGAACTCATACCATCTGAGAACTTCACTTCAGTGTCGGTGATGCAAGCAGTTGGGTCTGTCATGACCAACAAATACAGTGAAGGGTATCCAGGTGCAAGATACTATGGAGGGAATGAGTATGTGGATCATTCATGATCAATTCTTTGTGCTCCTTGTGATTTTGTTGATACCATCAATCAGGTAACCATAAATGTTTAATGGGATTTTCACTTTTGACATTTTAGGTACATTGACATGGCAGAGTCCTTGTGTCAAAAGCGAGCTCTGGAAGCTTTCCGGTTGGACCCCGCAAAATGGGGAGGTACCAATGGCAAGATTATCCATACTAAAAAAGCTTCGGGACCTTGTTTCTTCTTTCATAACATATTAATAAAACCTTCTCTTTCATTACTTCTCACGGATACTTGTAGTACAAGAAAAAATCTTAATGGC
The DNA here is from genome assembly GCA_020521535.1 of Rubroshorea leprosula. Lineage (NCBI taxonomy): Eukaryota > Viridiplantae > Streptophyta > Magnoliopsida > Malvales > Dipterocarpaceae > Rubroshorea > Rubroshorea leprosula. Next base: position 943,546 of record BPVZ01000013.1, read on the forward strand.
AAAAAGGGTAGTCTGATGGCTGAGTTTTCTTTGCATCTGATTGTTTATCAGTTTTCTGAGTTTATTCCTTGTCTTGTAGTAAATGTGCAGCCCCTCTCTGGATCTCCAGCTAATTTTCAAGTTTATACTGCACTGTTGAAACCACATGATAGGATCATGGCACTTGATCTCCCACATGGTGGGCATCTTTCTCATGGTTATCAGGTGCCTCCAAATTCCCTATTATTTTTCTGTAGCAGCTAGCTAGTTTTATCTTGATTACAGACAATAGTTTATTAAATTCCACTAGATAGTGTGCTAGACATTGTTTTCTTCAAGCATTAGTAGTTAGGTCAGGTACTTAGAGAAATTACTTGGAATGATTTTTGTTGTTGTTGATGCATGAGTATTTGTTTCTTTAATCATGTTTGTCTTATTTATCAAATTATCTTAGACCTTTTGTCTAAATTTTTTTGCTTCTGTTTAGATACTTTTTCCTATGTTTTTCATTGATGGAACTTAGCTCCAAGGTAGCAAAAATGCATCTTACTGCCCTAGTGACTAGACTTTTGCTGCTAGATTCTTGTCCTTATTTTTGCTGGGTTCTCAAAAAAAATAAGAGGGAACAGCTAGAGAACAATAATCAGAACCCATCTGTTTGACACCATAACTGAAAACCAAAAGACAGTATGAGTTTATAAACATTAAGAAGTACAGCTACTTTTGGACTCGGATGACACCCTAGGGTAACTATTGGAGTCCTGGTTTTTCTCTATAATGCTTTCTAAGCATTTTTTCTGACATAAATGCATATGCTTCCAATTTTCCTCTGTTGTTTGTATAACAAACAGTCTTCCCAATCTTATGCTCTTCGAGGATCTAGGTCAGTTTAAACTCCTTATAGTTTCACTTCTGGAGAAATCTATTTGTTTTGTAGCAATAAATTGTGAATATGTGCTTACTTCTGTTGTTTCTTTTGTGATTGCCCAGACAGACACCAAAAAAATTTCTGCCGTTTTCAATATTCTTTGAGACGATGCCATATCGATTGAATGAGAGCACTGGGTATATTGATTATGACCAGGTAAGTTAGTGGTTTTCATATTGTGGTAATGCTGCTTCTCTTTTACGCTTGCAACATATCTGTAGTTGTTCACTATCTATTATAAAGTCTTTCAAACATTAAAACATGAAATTGCAGTTGGAGAAAAATGCCACCCTCTTCAGGCCAAAATTAATTGTTGCAGGTGCTAGTGCTTACGCACGTCTATATGATTATGCTCGTATTCGGAAGGTAACCTCCATTAGAATGGTCTCAAGAAATCCAATTGGATTGCCATATTTCAGGCTCAGAACTCCTTGTTCCAACTGCATTTGATGTTGCATTTATTATTGAACAGGTTTGTGATAAGCAAAAGGCTATAATGTTGGCAGACATGGCACACATTAGTGGTTTGGTTGCAGCCGGTATCATCCCATCACCTTTTGAATATGCTGATGTTGTGACCACCACTACTCACAAGTCACTCCGTGGGCCTCGTGGAGCCATGATTTTCTTCAGAAAGGGGGTTAAAGAGATTAACAAACAAGGAAAAGAGGTAAGTTTCTGAAAGGAAGAATTACTTGTGGTAATTGTGTTATTTTTTTTTTATTTTGTTGCTGAAATTGAAGTGAAACAGAACATTTACACTTAATTTCCCCTGAAGGTTTTGTATGATTATGAAGACAAAATCAATCAGGCAGTCTTTCCTGGACTTCAAGGCGGTCCTCATAACCACACAATCACTGGTTTGGCAGTTGCATTGAAACAGGTCTGCATGCCAATAAGATAGCTTTCAGCAATATTCTTCCATGCAACTAGGTGATAGTGGGACTATTGCACCTGAATATCCTCCTAATTCTCTGACAAATGCCAAGTGAGAAATTTTTTGTGTGTTTATAATGGTATAATATAAACATATAATTCTAGAGGCAGTGGGAAGGAGTATCTTTCTATCAATGGAAACCATTGGCCTTTGTATTACTTATTGAAACCCAACTTATGGACAATATCATAAAGAATGCTTTTATTCCTTATTCTCTACTGTTAGCTTGTCATTTCACTTTGATGCATTTCATTCTTGTTAAAACAAGCGTTTATAGTTCCTTACTTCCCATGCAGGCTACTACTCCAAAGTACAAGGCCTATCAAGAGCAAGTTCTCAGTAATTGCTCAAAGTTTGCACAGGTACGATTAATTTAGATGTAGCTTAATTGGTTCTTAAACTAGGAATCACCTGTATTATGTTAAATGTATCAGAGGATTTTTTCAATGCTTTCCCTTTGGTTATGTTTATATATTGTGTTGCAAAGAAAGCAAGTACCAATATATACAGGGGGCACACCCCAAGTATGCATTTGATAATTGTATATACCACTCCATCACTAACTGGTTGTCCATACGCTAGTGTTTTTAACTGCTAATATCTTACCTATTTGCAGACTCTTGTCAAAAACGGATATGAACTTGTCTCTGGAGGTACAGAGAATCATCTTGTTTTGGTTAATTTAAAGAACAAGGTGAGATATATGTTATTTGTCCTTACACTTAGAGAAGCTTCACAATCTCAATTCAGAAATCTAGTCTTGTTTAAAGTAAGATAAGATAAAGCTAATCTTTTTAAGAATTTCCTTTTACAGGGTATTGACGGATCCAGGGTTGAAAAGGTGTTGGAAGCTGTTCACATTGCAGCAAACAAAAACACTGTGCCTGGAGATGTGTCTGCCATGGTTCCTGGTGGCATCAGGATAGGTAAAGATTCTTATTTTATAAAGAAATACTCATATCTTGTAATCTTTTCTGATAAATCCAAATGCACCCCAGGAACACCTGCTCTTACTTCTAGGGGATTTGTTGAGGAGGACTTTGTAAAGGTAGCAGAATACTTTGATGCTGCTGTGAAGTTGGCGGTGAAAATCAAGGCTGAAACACAAGGTTTATAATCTTAACATCCATTCTCTCAGGCTACAGTTTTGTCTGATCATCACTTGACTGTGCTGTATATTTCATATCATTCTCTTTTGGCTTTCTATCTGTGTTACTTTTACTTGAATCTGCCTCTTAATATTCGTTCCTCGATCCAATTAGCACTGTTGCTTGAATATACTGACTGTTGGTGCCATTCCATTGATATTTGTTAACCAGGAACAAAGTTGAAAGATTTCGTGACCACTCTGCAGTCTTCTCACTTCCAATCTGAGGTTGCAAAACTTCGCCACAATGTTGAGGAGTATGCAAAGCAGTTCCCAACAATTGGATTTGAGAAAGAAACCATGAAGAACAAGAACTGATAAATCCACCTTCTTCTGTGAGGTGCACAAGACTTACTGAGACTCAATGATCTTATTCTTCATAGCAACATTGTTTTTTTTTCTAAAAAGGAACCTTTCCTCAGTGAAATGCTATATCTTGAACCATGTTATTCCGTTTCCATTCCATTTCTCATCTTGTTCATTGATCATCCTTCTGCCTCGAACAGGTATCTGCACACCAGCCATGTTATTCTGTTTCCATTCCATTTCTCGTCTTGTTCATTGATCATCCTTCTGCCTCAAACAGGTATCTGCGCACCAGCACTAGTTTTCCTACTTGACAGTGGTGAATGATGAGTGAAACATAACCTTGTAGGCCACTTATGAAGGATGTGAATGTAGGGCTGTTACAATTAAACAATTGGGAGTATAGTTGAATGTATACATAACTACAAGTATCCACCAATGCTTTCTTACATGAATAAACCTCCAATGATGTCCTAAAGCAGCTTCCTCTACCTGTCTGCTTATGTTTAATTCGAATGATCGTTGTCAATACTATAATGTGTCAGGTCTTTATTAGTTGGGATATCGCTTTCTGTTCATCAATGTACATATCCCCTTCACCATGGAGAAAGTCTGGGGTATCACCGGGATACCACAGACGTGGTATCCCGGTCCAATTAAAAACCCCCACATCACCCTTTCTTTAACACCTCATCTATCAGCGAATGGAGGGGAAAACAAACGACAAACCCAAATTTAACTCACGGCAAATTTAACGAACGGAAAATCTTTCCAAAATGAAGTTCCCTGCGGGCTTTTTTTTCAGCATTTAACTCACTGCAAATTTTCCAAAATAAAATTTGTTTCCCGCTTTTCCCCATTTTCCCGCTTCTCTCATTTTCTTTCTTTTTTTCATTTCATTATTTTTGAGACTTTTGGTATTACAATCAATTATAAGCAAAAATAAAAAATATATTTATATTAAAGATTTTCCCTATTCCATCTAATTTGCTCTTCTTTTATGAATCAAAAATTGGACCTTCATCTTCTTGATTCTTTTCCAAAGGAGGTTTGCTTTCCATTCCCTTACTCTTTAGGCAATTCTATTTGTGAATTAGATTTATGTTCTTTTTCTGTAATTGATTATAATAGACATTATAAATTTTTTAATTTTTTAAAATTACAAATGATTTTATTCCCAAATACCTTTTATGGCTTCTAAGATTGGAAGTTCTTCATTTGGCTTTTTCAATGACATGCATTAGTTACTCATATTTAAATGATAATCTATTTCAAGAGTTAAATTTATACCGAAATAACACTCTTTGATTAAAAAGATGAGCTTTTGTTAATAATAAAAAAAGGAGAAAGTGGTTGCCAGGACTGCCAATCAATTCTGCATTTTTGGGCTCCCATAAAAAAAATGCCAAAATACATTGCAATTCTCTATAAAAATAAAAAAAAACAAGAAAATTTTCTTGTGAAAATGATACAAGACAATTTTTTTTGATAAAAAAGAAAAGAAAAGAAAAAACAAAGCAATTCTTGAATCTTGATGTTCCTGTTTTGTTTTTCTTCAGTTGTCAATGTGCCATGGCTAACTCCTTGAATGAGGTTTCCTAGATAATGAAAAGCCAACTTTTTTGAACTTTACATCTTAGTCCCATTCTCAATCTATATGTCATTGGTTTGAAGGTTTATAGGTTGCCCAGCTAACCAAAAATCAATGACCTGCATAGCAAACAAACTAAAAAAATTGACAAGAAAAGGCAAGAATTTCATCTTCTAATGCTATGGATGCAAGTTACATATTATCACCAATGGCATAGAAAAGGCACGCCAAACCTATATCCAATCAAGATGATATTAAGACTCAATAAAGGATCAACAAATAGAGTTATCCCAGCTAACAAAGAATGTCCTGTTGATGCTATAAGTCAGGAAATCCATAAAAAAACATCAAAACTTTGTGAAAAAGAACAAAATATTCCTCAAGCTTGGTTAAATATTGTCCCCCTGTAGGTAATCTTAACTTAGGAAATACATCAAACAGTTGGTGGGTATGAAAAATGTTTAATTTCTTATAACTAATCCTAACTATTCTTCCTTCAACTAAATCAACCAAATTAACCAAAAAGCATACATCCACAAATCGCACAAGCAAAACTTAGCAATTGCAAATTATTAATTGAAAATAGCTATACCCAAGCAAGAGAAAATAGTTAGTTTCACCAAGAAACTTGGCAATTGCAATTTCAAATTGCAATAGTTATGACCACTGAGTCTCTACAGATGCTGTGAAGAGAAGAATATGGTAGCTGTGTTCAGAAAAAAAAAAAAAAAGATAAAGGGAAAAAGACGCTAAAGGAAGGGCTGGGGAGATGCCAAAGAAAAAAGAGTGCTGAGAACTTTAGTTTGAAAAGATTTGCCCGTGAGTTAAGTTCGCCGTGAGTTAATTTAGATTTGCCGTTTGTTTTTCCTCCGTTATCTGGTTGATGAGGTGTAAAAGAAAAGGGTGATGTGGGGGGTTTTTAATTGGACCGGGATACCGCTGACGTGGTATCCCGGTGATACCCCAGACTTTCTCTTCACCATGACCGTCCACGTTATCCATACCGTGGGTCCTACCTTATGGGTCCTATCTTAGAGTTTTCTCGCACCGCTAAGTTGGTAAGAAATACATACAAGTAACTTAAATTACAAAAACTAGAAAGAAAAACGAAAATGGAACTTACGCTACATATTTCAAAGAGAATCATATTCTTCGTTCTACTTATAACCAACGTGCTCATGGCTACGCGCATGTCTCTGTCCCGTTCGATCCACCCCATCCTAAAGCGCTACCCTTTTTCTCGTTCCTTCCGTGTCCCTCAATCTTTTCCAAAGTCTCATCCTTGTCCCCTGTGGTCGTCTTCCTTCTCCTTCTGCCTTCAATCCCTCCACAAATCAACATCTCCTTCTACCTGCTTCTCTTCTCTCTCGTCTCTCTCTCCTCCTTCCATGGCTGCAGCGACTGCTGCTTCTCTCGGTGAGGATATCCAGGGCAACCCCCTTTTGCAGGACTTTGAGTTTCCCCCATTTGATGCTGTTGAAGCCAAGCATGTCAGGCCTGCAATTCGTGCCTTGTTGAAGACACTCGTATGTTCCTCAGATCCACTCTTGCTTTTCCGATTCTGGGTTTAAATCTTGATGAAGAGTTCCCACTAGTTTGTTCAATCATTTCATGTTTTCTGGTTTCAGTGTCTGTTTATTTGGGTTTTGGGTTTTGGACCTTAAAGGGGATTGCTTGCGTTTTGATTGTTTCACTTTTGGGGATTTGATATTTATGCGTACTCTGCAACTGGAAATGAATGATAGAGGTTTAATTGTGTTCTGGAATATAACTTTTTTTTTTCTTTTTCCTTTTTGAGTTTTATGGTTTGATTTTGATGGGATTGCCTGTTCCGTGAACAGGAAAGTGATTTGGAGGATTTGGAAAGGACAGTGGAACCATCGTGGCCGAATTTGGTGGAGCCACTGGAGAAGATTTTTGATAGGTTGTCTGTTGTGTGGGGGATAGTTAATCATCTTAAGTCTGTCAAAGATACAGCTGAGCTCCGTGCTGCCATTGAAGACGTCCAGGTATATTGTGGTCACAGTCAACTTGTTCTATTTAGTCATGGTTTAGATTTTACATTTTTGTATAGAATATACCAAGATGTATCTGCTAGAAGTGCCATCCTTTTGCGTGGAATTTGGGAGAACATGCTTTCGTCCCATACAGCTTTAGTTTGCATCATGCCATCTTCTCTATTGGAAGTCTTAATTTTGTTATATTTCTTTGACAAGTAACCGTATCAGGTAACATATCATATGGTAAACTTATTCCATTGTCTTAAGTCTTCTCAATGCAGGGCTGGTTCATGGTTGGGCCTAGAAAGATGGAATTCTTATTTGATTTAGAAGCCATTTGGTTTAGTAGATCTGAGGAAAATTTTATCCAATTATTTCTGGAACTTGATTAAACCTGCATTTGGTTCATGAATATGCATTCTTTTTTCCTTCCTCTTCATGGTACTTATGATACTTAGTTTTTCCTTACAGCCTGAAAAGGTGAAGTTTCAGCTAAGATTGGGACAAAGTAAACCCATCTACAATGCATTTAAAGCTATTCGAGAATCTCCTGATTGGCAGACATTGAGTGAAGCTCAGAAACGTATAGTAGAATGTGAGTTCATTATCTTCTTTATTATCATAATATGAACTGCCTTCATTTTCTTCTGACATATTGGGCTAGATAGATAGCAAAACTTCAACAGTTTGATTGCTATTTAGGAGAGGAACATGAAAAACCAGAGGGGAGGGGACTGATGGGTTGGGCTTAACAAATTTGGAGAGAATGACGTTGTGAGACCATTAAATTGATTAAAACTGCTTTTCTTAGTTGATCATTTTGTTTCTCAGATTTGGTGGCATATTTCTATACAAAAGCTACATCTGTTACCATGTGCTTCATTCATTCATTTAAGTGCCTTCTTTGAGTTGTTTGAAACTGCTTGATGATTTTCCTTTTTGTTTGTGTGCAGCACATATAAGGGACGCTATTCTAAATGGTGTTTCACTTGAAGATGATAAAAGAGATCAGTTTAACAAAATTGAACAGGTTCATTTCTAAATATTATAACTGAAACTCCGAGGGAATAAGTAGAAGAATATTTTTTTGGTGGCAATATGCCCATTATGTTGTTTCAAAGTCAATTTTCTTTTTTAAGAAAAAGTATGCATGATGCTGTGGTTGGTTGGTGGCACAACAGTGCATAACCTCACTACAGCCTGCAAGACAGCAGGTAACTGCAGAAGCAGTGATGGCTGAAATCCCTTGGTAGTTGGCAGGATTTTCTTCTTTTCTGCTTTTATTTTTGTAGATGCAGGTAGCTTTTTCTTTTTGGGTTTATTTTACCAACATGCTACAGTTAGTGATAGATGGTGGCCAGAATGTGCTACAGCTATTTGAACTTTATAAACTAATGATTCACACATGCACTTGGAGAGGACTTTATTAGTATATGATTATAACAAGACTGTTATTCTCGGATTTGTTCTGTAATACTAGGATAGACCTAAATGCATAGGATTGTCTTATTGATCTCTGCATTCTAGAAAGGTTTTTTCTTTCCCAATCAGCCTGCATTCTAGAAGGTTGGGTTGGTTTATTTTCTGTACTATAGCTTTTTTTGTTAAACATCATTGTTATGCTGATATTGGCATAAGAAACTTTGCTTTTCACCTGTTTTCTTTTCCCTTTATTTGCTTTGTAAATATGAAAGGGTAGATGTTGTACTAGTCTCTAAATTTGGTGGCTTATGTTTCTATTCCTATCTCTTTCAAAAAAATTTTGCTGTTAAATTTAGGAAGCATGTAGATTTTAAAGGGGCCAGATGGTCTCTATGCAAAACTTTCAAATTTTCTTTTCTAGTTTTCTTTTTCATTGTTGGTGTTATTGACTTATTGATGATCATTCCTTTCTGTTTACCATGTGTTGATTGCAGGAACTGGAGAGACTATCTCAGAAATTTGAGGAGAATGTTTTGGATGCCACAAAGAAGTTTGAAAAGTTAATAACGGATAAGAAAGAAATTGACGGGTTGCCAGCAACTGCTTGTGGGCTTGCTGCACAGACAGCAAAGTCTAAGGTATTCATTTTTAAATTATGGCACATGGTTGTAACATTTTAATAATCTCATTTATAAAGTCTAGTGCAGTTTCTTACTTCTTCTTTTTTATTAAATACATTATACCTTCATTTTTACCTAGGGGCATGAAAATGCAACTTCTGAGGATGGACCATGGATCTTGACATTGGATGGTCCTAGTTTTCTTTCTGTTATGCAACATGCTAAGAACCGTGCTTTGCGTGAGGAAGTATACTGCTCCTATGTAACCCGTGCATCTAGTGGTGATTTGGACAATACTCCAATCATTGATCAGATATTGAAGCTTAGATTGGAAAAGGCTAAGCTTCTCAATTACAATAACTATGCTGAGGTAAGGAGCATGACTTTATTTAAGAGTTCTTTGCTTTTACAGGTGTACTGAACTATCTTTTATCAGGTAAGCATGGCAGTGAAAATGGCAACCGTTGATAAAGCTGAAGAACTCCTTGAGAAGTTATGCAGTGCTTCCTGGAATCCTGCAGTCCAAGGTAGCTTGCAAAATATTGTTTTTAATGGGTACAAATGGTTCTAGTCTTAAGATCTTCAATCTATAAGGGGTATCTAGTGCTGATAAAATAAATAAATAAATAAATAAGGGGTATCTAGTGCTAAAAACAGTTTTACTGTTTCAAAATGAATAGAATTTATGTGGGATATTCTGTTCATTTTAATTATTTTAAACTTCAACTTTAATTGGAAATAACAATGTTTTCTTATTTTATAAATAGTATCATAAAATGAAACTCAGCTCCTACTTGATGTTATCTAATGGCTAAGATTCATCCTTTATGCTGCATCCTGGTCTTTTTTGTGTTCCCCTAGAGATCCATTGATAAAATTTTAGAATTTAAATTCTATAAGTGTTATGTATGTCGTGCTTGTCATGTCATGCTTTCCTAAAATGTTTTCTACATTTATAATTGTTCTTGATGCAAACTTTTCAATTTTTTTGATGGCAAAACTTTCCCAATTAAAAAATTGTGGACATTGAGCTAAATGATTATTTATTTATTATTCAATCTTTGTAGATATGGAGGACCTTAAGAGTTACTCTAAAAGTCAGGGTGCATCTGAAGCTGATAGTTTGAACCATTGGGACATAAACTTTTGGAGTGAGAGGCTTCGGGAATCAAAATACAGCATCAATGAGGTTCTATCTTGACCCCTTTCCATTGAATTCAATAGGTGTTAGACTAGAGGCACTTGACAAGGTTGCCATGTCATCTAATCTAAGATCTTTTTTTCTGGGTTTGTGTGTGTACATGCATGTGCACTTTTCATCTATATTTTGAGCTTCATTTATGCGGTTGATCCGCTTCCCATAGTGATACTTATTTTTTTATCTCCCAGTCAATACTATTTCTCGTTTTATATATATATATATATATATATATGAAAAAGTATAGCACAGTCCAGACTGTACTGGACTGCACTACATTAGCCATTGGATGGGGGTTGGGCCCCCTGATATTGGGGCCCTTGCCCCCATCCAATGGTCCCTATATTACAGTCTGGTGCAGTCTGGACTGTAAAC
>BPVZ01000013.1:970208-985987 GCA_020521535.1 Rubroshorea leprosula
TTTGATCTAAATATTTAATTCAACTCGTTGCTATAAGTTAAGTCATGGGTTTAAAGTATTGATATGAAATTCACTATGATCCAATTTTTTTTTTTTTTTTTTGAAAATAGACAATGGAGACCCAAATCGAAATTTCTTGAACTGATTGAGTTAAATAAAATTCTAATTTTAATTTTAGTTCTTTAAAAAGCAGGTTACATCTGACCCAATGAATCCAATCCAACCTGTCTCCAAATTGAAATTACTTGAACTGATTGAGTTAAACAAAATTTTAATTTTAATTTTAGTTCTTTAAAAAGTAGGTTTTATCTTTACCCAATCAATCTAATCCAACCTAATTCAAGGTTTAAGTGAGTGGATTATGTGTCAACCATTTTAACCCAAAATTCAAAAGAACCAAATCCAAATCCATCCAACCCGACCTATTTATCAGTCTACCTATTGTTAATCTCCCTCCTCTTGGATTGGCAAATCAATGTTCTTGTTAATGTGAAAATGTGGAAGTGCAGGACTCAAGTTTAACAAGGATTGTAAAAGAATCACTGCAACAGCGTCGTATTAATGATATTTATCCACACCAGGGCTGAAACGCCTGAGACGCTATCTGCCCGACCCGACTAGAATTCTGAATTCCACAACTGCTTCTCCAGTTAACTACGTTTCCATCCGGTTCTTCCTCCTCCTCCTCCATCGCCACCGCGACCCACGAAGAAGCTGAAATGAGCACATCAATCTCTGCAATAAACACCTCTCTCTTGAAAATCAACACCACCTTGTTCTCATTCAACAGAAAACCCTCCACTTCCTTCACCTTCCTTTTCTCTTCGTCCCATGTAACCAGGAGAAGAAGACCAGTATCTCACATCTTTACCTCTAAGAATCCCTGCCTTACTGTCCGTAAGCATCAAAATTGCTTCACAATTTTCCTTCTTTAGCTCACTCTTTCATTGATATTATACTTTCTGTTTCTGGGTATCTTTCCTTTTTCTTTAAATGTTGTTTAATGCTGTATTTCATTTTTATTCAACTTTCTTTCATTTCTTTGTGATATTTGTCATCATTTGACTCAATTATATAATACTAAATCAAAATCCCTCTTAAACCCTCAAAGCAAAAACAAAATGGTTTGTTTATGTTTGTGAATTTATGTTGATTTATGGGTTACTGAAAAAAGAAGCTACTGTTCAGGTCCTCAAGCAAGCATCATTGCTGATGCTCAAGTTGAAGGTCAAGTAGAGGTTGAAGTTGCAGAAGGTTATACCATGACTGAATTTTGTGATAAAATTATTGATTTATTTTTGAATGAGAAACCTAGAGTAAAAGACTGGAGAAAGTACTTGGTATTCAGGGATGAGTGGAACAAGTATAGGGACAGCTTTTACAACAGATGTCGAACACGAGCAGACAATGAGAGTGATCCAGTTGTGAAGGAGAGGCTAATTTCTCTTGAGAGCAAGATCAAGAAGGTAATAACTGTGTTTTCTATCTCATTTGAATTGTGCTGTATGTTGTTTGTAAAGACGTGAATAACTTCTATAAAGGGAAATGAACTCACCCCACAAATAAAATTTGGTTGAGGAACTTAAGATTTGCGGCTATCAAAATCAGGAACAAGGTTAATTAAGATTCGATAATTTTCTCTTTAGGACTCTTCTTAGTAATAAATGGAGTGTAGAAAGTTTTTACCTGTATCTGCCTTTTGGTTTTAGAGATTGGTTTTGTTTAACCTGGACAGAGAACTGCAGATTGATGATGAAATGCAAAGGCACAGTGAGCTCCTTAAGGAATTACAAGACAGCCCGACTGACGTCAATGCAATTGTTGCAAGGCAGCGCAAAGATTTCACAGGAGAATTTTTCAGCTACCTCACTCTAATTTCAGAAACCTATGACAATCTGGAGGACCGTGATGGTAAGAATTATAATCTGTGAGACTGGCATTAGACTGGCATTGGGATTTAATGGATTTTCAGAAGTTGTTAATTCTAAAGTTTGATTTCCTAGAGACTTCAGTATATAGACAATGGCTGAATGCCTTATGAGTTATCATATCATTAAGAAATTAATTTCCATTGATGCTTTGCTAGAATTTTAGGAAAAGCAAGTGTGGTCTTTTGTTGAGTGATTTGAATAGGGACCCTTCAGTATATTCCATAAAAGGGTCCCTCAAGGCTCTAGCCTCTCTTTCATCCTGCTATTGCACTTGCTTAGACAGCTTTGAAATTTGTTTGAGCAGCAGTAGCAAGACTTGCAGCTAGATGCTTGTCTGCAGTCAGTGCTTTCGATAACACATTGGAGACTGTGGAGACATTAGATGCTGCCCAGGCCAAATTTGATGATATCTTAAATTCCCCTTCATTGGATGTGGCCTGTGAAAAGATTAAAAGCCTTGCCAAGGCAAAGGAACTTGATTCTTCGTTGATCCTATTGATAAACAGTGCTTGGGCTTCAGCAAAGGCATCCACAACTATGAAGAATGAGGTTTTCTTCTTACCTGAAGTTAAGATATGTTGGTCCTTTTCTTGAGTCATTGCATCTAACAACCTATGAAATTATCAAAAATATGTTTGCTTGGTTAGCTTTGCTGAAATTTCCCCTTCTCTAGTTTCCCTTGTTTGTCTAAATTTTGCTGTTGTGTTACTGTAGGATTTCATTTTTATAATCTGCAGTATTATGTTGTGTGCCTTATAGCTTGAGCAGGGATAACTATTTGATCTAGCAGTAAAAAAAAAATTAAAAAAAAATCCTTAGATTCTTGGAAGCTGCAGGAAGAATATAGGGTGGAATAATGTCAAACATGTTCAATATTCTACTTTAAGATCATTGCTTTCTACTATTAGCATTGATTTCTAAGGTTGGTCTAGAAACTACATCTCGTTAAAGACACCTCCATCCTCTGTGTTTGGAGTAAAGTTTGCAACTCTGTGTTGTAACTAAAGGATAGTTGCAATAATGCTTTTGGGTGACGGCTTTAGTGATGTTCTTTATCAGCATCTGTAATGCAGGTAAAGGAAATAATGTATAGTTTGTACAAGGCTACAAAGAGCAGCCTTAGGACCATTGCACCAAAAGAAATAAAGTTACTCAAGCATTTGCTGAACATCACAGATCCTGAAGAGCGATTCTCTGCATTAGCAACTGCTTTCTCCCCAGGTGACGAGCATGAAACAAAGGATCCGAGTGCCCTATACACGTAAGATGACTTTTTTCCTCACTAGATCATTGTCATACCTTTTGATTCTAAAAAATTTTTGTGCTTTGTTCGTAGTATATCTGTTTCTTTCTTCTGACCTCTTCCTGGTTGCACTGTAGTACTCCGAAGGAGCTGCACAAGTGGATCAAGTTAATGCTTGATGCTTACCATATCAATATGGAGGAAACTGACATCAAGGAAGCCAAGAAGATGTCTCAGCCTGTGGTTATGCAAAGACTGTTCATCCTCAAGGAAACCATTGAGGAAGAATACTTGGAAAAAAGCAGCTTCCTAACTCAGCAAACCAAAGAAATAACTCAATCTGAGGACATATGAAGCTGAACCCAAAATTTCAGCAGTATATACTACGTGTATCACGGTCATATCTTTGCTAGCCAGGGATAGATAGAACCATGTACCATTGTAAATTGTAAGTTGTTTCTCCCATAATCAAATGCTTTTCTTTTTCACCAAAGTAAGTGTGTTTTAAGATTAGTGTTTATCAACAGAGTTCTAATAAAATGAGTAAAAACATTCCAAAATCAAAGCTTAATCATTTTAATAAAGTATAAGGAGAAAATGCTCTAAAAATAAGTTATTTTAGTTTTTTTAATGAGAGTTTAAAGAATATAGTTTGAAGAAAGTGTAGTAAGGTTTAGATTATATTAAATTGCATTACATTAATCATTAGATGGGAGTAGGTACTCTAATATTAAAGGCCTTCCTCTTTATCTAAAGGTCCATTTTTAACAATTCAATGCAATCTAAATTATAAAATAGGTTTTTCATTAATTTTAAGTTTTTTTAATTTTTTAAAGGTTTGGTTGATAAACACTTGTCTCTATATTTTTGGAATTTTTTATTAAACAATGAAATAATTGTTTAATGGCATTCAAAAAATAATTTTTCTAACTAGTATCATCTGTATACAAGTTAATAGTAATAAATATATTTTTTATCATAAATTTTTGTTGAAAAAACAAAATTAATTTTTAATTTATTAACTATTTAATTAAATTCATTCATATAATAATATATTAAAATTAATATCAAATATTATACTTTTTATATAAATTTATGTTAAACAAGTGTACTAAGCAGACGTGATAGAAAAAGTGAAAAACCAAAAAAAAGAGAATTTTGAAACCAAAGCCCATTAGTTCAAGGCCTGGACGGAAGAAGAGTAATATTAAGGCCCATTTCATCAAGGACCTGACGTTTATTATTAACATTGTATACTTCCAATCTCCAATCTCCACCGTTGATTTTTCTTCCGTAACAAATCCCTGACCTCTCTGGAGTTTGTTTGACCGCATGTTTCTTCCCCTCTTGTCTTGTTGCCCACGAAGCCTAACCAAAGACTAAATATAATTATTTTCCTTCTTTACCCTCCCAACCTTGCCAAGTAAAGCCTCACAAAACCCCAAGAGGAAGGCCAAAACCGTCATTCGAAAATAAATTCCATTCCTTTAAAATCCTCTCCGTCTCCGGGTCTAAAACCCTAGGCTTAAACCCTTCGGTTTTCAACATTTCAGCGTACATAGATACCCACTATGGCCGCTTCTCTTATTCGCCGTTCTCTGCAGCGTCGCGATCTTCAAACTGCTACCTTCTCCGCTTGCAGATCCGTATGTTCTCTCATATTGCTTTACTCATTTCATTTCATACATAAAAAACTATAGTGTATATATGTGTTTGTTTTTTGATATTGGCTGTATCTTTTGATTCGATGTCTTCAATGTCGATTTGTTTTCTGAATGATTTTTTCTTTGGTACATAACTCTTTGTCTTTGGCATCACAGAGGTTGAAACTCTGAACTTGACTCACAAGTCAAGGTTTTTAAGTTAGTGGGTACTAATTCTTTCAAATTCTTAGTCTGAACGAATATTTTTTATGTTACTTTGTATTCGCTGCAGATTTTCATCTTTAGGTTTGGTCTTGTGTTTCTGATTTGAAATTGTATATTGAATCCATTAACTGGTTTGTTTACTCAGTACTGGGAAATCACTGGTTGTGAAGATGAATACTAGAAGGAAGAATAGGGTCATGATTAGTAACCAACCACAGTAGAAATTTGGATTTGGAAATGAAAAATGGGATCTTTTTTTCCTCCAAATGAATGATTACCATCTATTGTCAAAGGGGATGAGCTTTAATGACACCAGAGATAAATGATGCCTTCTCGAGGCATATGGGTTGAAGGATCGAAGATTTTGCTTCTTATGTTGGCCTTTGAAGATTCTGTTTCATGTTTGAATGTACTGTTATCTCTTTTTTTTTTTTTGCAGTTTTTGACCTTTAAGTCATTGAGTTGATTGGAAACATATTAGAATGCTCTTCACATTTAATTTTAGGATTCTTTACTCTCAGATTTTGTGGATTCTGTAAGAAATTGTACAATTAGGATATTCCTTAATTGATTTTTTGTTATTATGGTATAGTGTAATCTTACCAGTGTCATATTTCTCCCATAGTTTTCTGGCAATGCAAGGGCATCATTGGCAAACTCACCTCTGGTTAACAGATGGGCAACCCTGTCAAGGCCTTTCAGGTATTCATTTTGTGTTTGTTGTTTCTGTAAAACATTAAACATTCTCCATCTTAAAGCCTACTGTTCGCTGAGGTTTTACTATTTTGACCCTGCAGCTCAAGGCCTGTTGGCAATGATGTTATCGGCATTGATCTGGGAACCACCAATTCATGTGTATCAGTGATGGATGGAAAGGTAAGCATCCATTGGAAGGCACTTTTGATTGGAGAAGTTCCATTTTTGTACTAGATTTTCATACTGCTCTGTTACATTCTGCAGAGTGCTAGAGTAATTGAGAATTCTGAAGGAGCCCGCACTACACCATCAGTTGTTGCCTTCAACCAACAAGGAGAGCTAATTGTTGGGACTCCAGCCAAACGTCAGGCAGTAACTAACCCTACAAACACTCTTTTTGGAACCAAACGTCTCATAGGTCGGCGTTTCAATGATCCTCAGACACAGAAAGAAATGAAAATGGTTCCTTACAAAATTGTTAAAGCTCCCAATGGAGATGCTTGGGTTGAAGCCAATGGGAAGACATATTCTCCAAGCCAAATTGGTGCATTTGTTTTGACAAAGATGAAGGAAACTGCAGAGGCATACCTTGGGAAGACAGTGTCAAAAGCTGTGATTACTGTTCCAGCTTATTTTAATGATGCACAAAGACAAGCAACAAAGGATGCTGGTCGAATTGCTGGGCTAGATGTTCAGAGGATTATCAATGAACCAACTGCTGCTGCACTTTCCTATGGGCTAAATAACAAGGAGGGTATCATAGCCGTGTTTGACCTTGGAGGTGGAACTTTTGATGTTTCGATATTGGAAATTTCAAGCGGTGTGTTTGAGGTATATGCCTTTTCCCTTAATTCTTGATTTTGTTTATTACTTTGTTGAGTCCAGTTATGTAACAATCTCTTTGTCAGGTTAAAGCTACAAATGGAGACACCTTTTTGGGAGGAGAAGACTTTGATAATGCACTGTTAGACTTCTTAGTGGATGAGTTCAAGCGGACAGACCACATTGACCTATCAAAGGACAAGCTTGCCCTGCAGAGGCTTCGAGAAGCTGCAGAAAAGGCAAAGATTGAACTCTCATCTACATCCCAGACTGAAATCAACCTACCATTCATAACTGCTGATGCATCTGGAGCTAAACATTTAAATATAACTTTAACCAGATCCAAGTTTGAGGGTCTAGTGAGCAGACTCATTGAGAGAACAAGGGACCCATGTAAGAACTGTTTGAAGGATGCTGGGATATCCCTTAATGAAGTAGATGAAGTTTTGCTTGTTGGAGGAATGACACGTGTTCCAAAGGTGCAAGAAGTGGTAGCACAAATTTTTGGAAAAGCTCCAAGCAAGGGGGTTAACCCTGATGAGGCTGTTGCAATGGGAGCAGCAATTCAGGGTGGCATCCTTCGAGGTGATGTTAAGGAGCTGCTTCTGTTGGATGTGACCCCTCTGTCACTTGGTATTGAAACGCTAGGTGGAATTTTCACAAGGTTGATCAACAGAAACACAACCATTCCTACCAAGAAATCACAGGTCAGTTCTTTTTTATTTTTTTATTTTTTTATGTAATGCATTGATATCAGATGATATGGAGAAAAGGAAAGTGCATTTTAACTGATATCTCTAGAATAGGTGTTAATATTATATTTGTCATATGTAGTGACAGTCTAGAAACAGCAAAAGCTTCTCTTTTTAGTGTTGAAAAGCAATTATGTTGCTTTCCTTCCCCTTGTATGGTATGCGGCTATACTTGCTGGGACTGATGACACTTGGGAACTATTTTTGTGTTGTCTTTCTTAAGTAATATTGTCAGTTTAAAGAAGATAGGTGCTAGTAACTTGCTATTTCTGGGCACATGTGTCTGTGAAGAAGCAGTATGAGTACTCTCAGCCATTCTAGTTTCCTTCTTGATATATCTCTTGGACAACAAGTAAGACCAGTTTTTGTGCTTCTAGGTTTTCTCTACTGCTGCTGACAACCAGACTCAGGTTGGAATTAAAGTACTTCAGGGAGAGCGTCAAATGGCAGCAGACAACAAACTTTTGGGTGAGTTTGAACTTGTTGGTATTCCCCCTGCACCTAGAGGTCTGCCACAGATTGAGGTGGCATTCGATATAGATGCCAATGGGATTGTAACTGTTTCTGCCAAGGATAAGGCAACAAATAAAGAGCAACAGATTACAATCCGATCTTCTGGAGGACTTTCAGATGATGAGATCAATAAGATGGTCAGAGAGGCTGAAATGCATGCTCAGAAAGATGATGAGAGAAAAGCTTTGATTGACTTGAGAAATAGTGCTGACACAACCATATACAGCATCGAGAAGAGCTTGGGTGAATACAGGAGCAAGATTCCAGATGAAGTTACAAAGGAGATTGAGTCTGCCGTGGAAGATTTGAGGAAAGCAATGGCGGGTGATAATGCTGATGAAATCAAGGCAAAGCTTGATGCAGCCAATAAGGCTGTTTCAAAAATTGGAGAGCATATGTCTAAAGGCTCTGGGTCTGGTGGTTCTTCCTCAGAAGGGTCTCACGGTGGTGAAGAAGTTCCAGAAGCAGAATATCAGGAGGCCAAGAAATAGAGTTTCAGTATAACTGGTACCTCGAAAGTTGATAAAAACTTTACATTTTTTATTATTCCGGTTTTGTATCTAATTTAGAACAAGAGTTGAGAACTCTTCTACCAGATTGGGCACACGATCTTAAATTAACTTCATTGATAATATTTGATACAATTTAATAAAGTTTTGGATCCAATTTCTGGGATAACTTGAAGTTTCAAAGTTATCACTAAATGACTCGTCTCTAGGGGTGTAATCAAATTAATTCAGTCCTATCCCACCAAGCTTTTAATTAAATTAAAGATCATGTCTTTAGTAATGTGTAAGGTGAATGTTTGGTTGGCTATGGCTGGCAAATGGTAAGGATTTGATTAGAGCTCCATGACAGTGTCAGAGAGTACAGTAAGTGTATATAAGTCCATTATAAACCGTATATGTTGGTGTATATTAAAGGCCCTAAGTTTCACAGCATATAAATGGTGTCAGAATTTCCTTTCTACTTTACTGTTGAGTGGCATGGTAATATAGTACTTCTTTCTGTGTTTCTTAATTAAATAATAAATTATATAATAATAATAAAAAATTTCTTCAAACTCTTCTTTCTTCATTTTAAAATTTAAATTTAAAATTTTTAATGTGAAATTCATGTTCTTAATTACTAAAATATTCTTGCAGATGACTTCTTCTGGTGTTTGTTTGTCTAATAGTGAATGGCAATTTGTAGGTCCCTTTGATATCGGAAATCTTGGAAATCTTTTTCCCGAAGTTACCCATCATGAAGGGATATGATGATGGATATGGTCCACTCCTTGTTGGTATTTGGTAATTGCCAAGAAAAAATACTGTTGTTCTTGTAGATTACTTCAAAAAGGGGTTCGACCATCTCAAAACGGCCATGCGAGGAAATTACTTGGTCCATTGTTTAATCCCTTGGGAAAAGTTGTTGTCCCATTTACAGAATATTTAAATTGACTCCCTAACTACACCCCACAATTTGATTAACAGCAGCGTTTGCCTAGGCACATTCCCTTTCATTCACCTCTTGTTTTCTTCCCAAAAAAAAAAACCTTACGGTTCAACTAGACATGACAAAATGACTCAAAATGAGTTAAAAACTACCATCAATTTAGGATTGCAAAAGACCACTTTTTCATCTCAATGAATAGGGTATGGCTTTGCACCCTAGCATGATCTAACGATGATTGGGTGGTGCTTAAAGTTGAAGGCTTTTAAAAGGAGTAATAGGCCAAAGATATATTGCTAAAAAAGCAGGAACGGGGTTGGGAGCGACAGGGAGGGAGAGGGAAAATTGGCGTATGGTGAAATTAATAGCCGTTATGCATCAATCATCACTGCATCAGACAGAATAGTAGAGACTCACTCACATGCCAATGCCATCATTCTAAGGAAAAGAGAAGTCAATTGCTTTCAACTAATTTTTCTTTGATGATTGATTAGTCTCTGTACATGTTTCCTGCTTTTGCTTCTCCACCACCGTGAAAATCAAGAGGTGGCGTCTTGTATGCTACAAAATTTACCCCAATGCCCCCATTTTCATCCTGTTTCACTCCCCACTTCCTACTGCCTACAAACCTAAATCTCTAGTTCTAATTAATCCATCCACTTACCCACCTCACTCCTCCTCTTCACCATCTGCTGCTCTACAATAGCAGAAACTCCTCTCTTTGTACACGTTCTGCCAAAGCATTCTCTTCACCTGAAAAACCTTCCAACCAAAATCGGCCAGCCGATCTTGTCACTGAAAGGGGCAAGACAAAGCAAAGAAGAACTTGGATACCCAATAGTCTCTAGCAAGATCATACTTCTCTCGGATAAACCAAGTTTGGAATGCATACCCAGATGCTTTCAATAGATGGAAGGCTTGTTCAGAATCAACCAACAAAAGGTGACTGAACGCTATCGGCATCAGAGTCACTCTCGGAGGAGCTCCCTGAATCAGAACCTGCACATACCAAACCTAAGTTAGTATCCAAAATACTCACATTGGGATGAAAACAAGCACATGGAAAATCATTATATATGGTGAGACTAGAGACATACCACTAGAGGAGGAACCACTGCTGGAACTGGAGCCACTGGAGCTGCTAGACCTGCCACCAACAGGTCCATTAGCATCATCCTTCTCAATCTCCACGGGAGGATAATTCACCACAGGAACTTCATCGCCAATGTCAACATCTTCTTCCCCACCAGCAACTTCCCCTTTTTTGATTCTCTGTGCTGCTTCTGCCACTTCACTCCTTGGAGACTGCATAAGGCCAATGCGAATACCCATCAATAATTCACCACATAATATCAAAGCCACACACCAGAAAACCTAAACTTTTGCAATGCAATCATTTTCCTTTACCTCATCTATTTGAGCGGTGGACACCTGATTCTGCATAAGCTCTTGGCGCCTCATCTTGCTGACCATCTTCCTATGATTGCCCACAAATCTGTCAAGCTCCCAGAGCGTCTCAGTATCAATTGCCTCGATGTCGAGCTCAATTTCATCCCCGTCCTGAGCCAACTGCCCATTCCTCTTGCGCAGAATCTGTACAACCTGGGTCATCTTTTCTGGTGGCAACTCCTGCAAACACGACCCCAGCTTCGCCTTCTCCTCCAACGTCATCTCCCTCTTGTTTGGGTCCTTCGCCTTTGGCTTTGGCAACTTTCCCACTCTCACCCCCACCAAAGGAACAGCCAATTCAGCCTCCGGTTTCTTCACAATAGACATTGGATCGGGCCCTCTCCTTGCAGTCTCGTCGACCATAACAACTGCATTCTGCAGCCTTGGCGTTTCTTCCTTGAAGATTTTGCGCCTCTCATTCTCAAATTTATTAAATGCAGGATTGAACATTTGCTCAAACTGAGCCAATAAATGCTCCGCCATGGTATTCACATCGCTACCCTTAGGGTTGTAAGTTAAGGCATTGTTAAATGTCAATCTCACGTCCTCCGCAAAATCAACCGGTGATTCATAACCATTGCCATCGAGCCTCATTTTGATGGTGCCGAGATCCATTGGATGCTTAATTATCTGGTGATAATCATGGAGCCCTAACCCCACCACGTCCACCGGGGTGTTAAAGACCCACCCAAATTTGTGCTTCATCAATTTACTCAAGATCTGGCCACACCTCCTCATCATGCTCGCCACCATCTTCTCCATCACCGGCAACTCGACCAAGGGCCGTTTCGGGGTCGGATCTTTCCCGGTACCAAACGGGTTGCCCCGTTTTGTCCCGGAGCCTTTCTTTTTCTTGTCGTTACTTTTAGGCGGATCTGCAACATGGCCGGGATACTGCGGCTGTGGTCCGGTGGCGGAAACCTGAGAAGCCGGGTAAACAGATAGGGCTTCAAGGTCACCAGATTCGATCCGATTCCTTAAGACACGGATCTGTTCAAGCTCCAAAATCAGCCGTTGTTTAAGCTTCTTAATCTCACCCCTCCCAAACGCACTGAGGTTGAAGGTAACACGGCCTCCGAAATATGACTCTAGCCCCTCGCTTAACCCCAAAGCCTTCCGGGTCGGGTCAAACGCGGGTCTAAAATGGTTGTCAGCAGACAGATCAAAGGCATGGATCTGCCTGCCGGCAGCCGAAGTCGAACTCAGCATCGGATTTATGCTTCGATTGCTCTTGAAAGAATAACTGCCGGCGTCGTTCCTCCCGCAGACCTCAATTTCCCCCCAAGACGGCTCATTTCTACTAACCAAGAGCACTGATGCCATAAGGCAGCCGGATTCGGGGCCCCGGGTTCAGGCTATTTGCCGGGAGGAAAACGGGGGGATATCATAACAAACCAAAGAGTAATTGCAGCGACAGAGGGGAAAGGAGAGATGAGGGTTACAAAGACCAGAGCGAGGAACAAGAGCAGGAGAGCGTCGCTTCTTAAAGGCGTTCGCCAATCTGCTCGTGTGGGCCATGAACAGATCTACAGCCGTTGGTTTTCATCCGACGGTTCAGATCTGATTCCACTAGTTCCCGATCTGGAAGCCCTGACACCTGTCACGGACGGCTGAGATTGTTGTTGGACCACGTGACGAGTTGCCAGCCGTTGGTTGGAGTAAGGAAAAGGGTAATTTAGGGTCCAGTTATTGCCGCGCTCGGCAAATTGTTAATGCCACCAAAAGCAAAATATTTTTATCGTGAGTTCCATTTTACCCTTTTCTTCAAATAAAATCAATTGAAGTTTTTCTCTCTTCTTTTTTTCTTTTTTTGGGGTTTCTCTTTCTCTCTTGTTATTAGCTTTCCAACGACATTTAATAATGTTATTAAAAATTTCTTCACCCGAACATCAAAGATGTTAGGATTCCAATACCAAATCAAAATGATTTTAATACAAAATAAACAAATTTTGTAAATTTTAATTTTCATATTTTAAGTTTCACAATTAATTTAGTACATAATACATAATAAAATTAATACCAATATATGATTTAAATTGATAAAAAAATGGCAAACCCAAAAATATTTTTTTCTTTTACTTGTATTCTTTATTTTTTTGGTGCAACCAAACATCTATTTCACTTTGATAAGTGATTAAGCTATCAAAATATCCAATATCATTAGCAATTCAATCAACAACAAAATACCCACTCAAATTAACTCATTTGTACACTCTGCCTTAAATCCAAATTATTAAACACAACTCTTCCTCAAATATGGCACCATTGCAACAAGCAATGCATTGAGGATATTGACATCCCTTAAAGAGACGCCTTGCCAATAGAGGGAAGAAACCAAATTGGTCAATGACTTCCTTAGTGATACCATCAGCACAAGATCTAAAAAACAATTGATTTGGGTTGGATAAAGGGTAAAATGGTACTCTCAATAAAAAATTACTTCTACTTTTAGTGGCAATAACTCTTTTCTTTGTGGCAATATCCGAATCAGGAAATTTAGTTATTTTATTTTGGAGGTGTGAAAATGATTTTAAAAAATTTGGGAAGTTTATTTGAGGGGACATAAAATTTTTGGATAGGGGCAATCCAATTGGAGGGAAGGACGTGGAAAGTGGGTCCGGATTGGCGGGAAGGACAGGCGGAAAATATCTCTTTTGGTTGTTGTTTTGCGAAATTTTCTCCCGCCAATGTTGAGGGTCCCGGTCCCAGTCCCAGCTAGGTGAATGGCGCCACGTCGACAAGTTAGCAGTTTGATTCTGTGCTACGCATGCAGGGAGTGTCTTCCTTTGTATCCTACTTGTTAACGACAAGTGGCAAAAGCGTTAGATATTTTGGGCCTAATATCGTGTCTTATCTCACATGGGCCATAGCAATTTAGCAATCATTTTCGTTTCATTTCTTTTTTTGTTCTTGTTGCCAGAATAATTTCTTGGTTCGAAAATGAATTAATTCCATAAATATATTTTTTTAATTTAAATATAAAAAATTGATATCAACTACCAACTAATAGGGTGTCCCACGTTTATTAGAATGTTTTTTTTTTTAAATAGTGAAATTTCTTTATTTAATTAAAATATTGACAATGACTTTATAGTTGTTGTGAGTAGTTAATAAGATTTTTTTAGATGTTGTTGAAAACTTTTAGGCATGTAAGAAAAAATACAAAATTAAGAGAAGGTTTTGGGGAGAGATTAGGAGTGAGATTAGGTTTTTAAGTATTGTAATTTTTTGTTAATAATATATATATTTTTTGTTTCCATGATTTTTCTTTCACTTAAAAAGGTTTTTATGTTAGATTAAATATTTTTTTCTGTATTATTTTATCTCATCATTTGATTTACTTGTATAATTTTATGTTGATATTTTTCATCCATTTGGCCTTGGTATGAGTCAAGTTTCCAACAAGTAGAGCTTGGAAATAAGGGATTGAATTCCCAATACTATTTCCCTCGAGAGTTTTTCCCTCTTTTTGAAGGTATCTACTTGAGTTACGTTAATATTTCATCAGATTGTGCTTTGGTAGAGAAAGAGGACAATGCAGACGTGGTGGTTGAACTCGAATGAGTAGCAGCTAGCGTTCACCTCAACTATCATTAACATTGACTCGAAGTGGGTTGGGACTATTACTAGTCAATATGCTACTCTCACCAAAATCTAACGGTATAAATGTGATTACTTAGTAACTCCAAATTATCAAAGGGTAATTGTCTATTTTTATAGCTCTGTACACGCTCCTATGACAAATACTAACAGTAGATGGCTTGTTCTTTAAAAAAAAAAAAAATTGCAGTGGAGGTATTCTCTTGTATTTTGGTGCAATATGTTAGATTCCACTTGTAATTTTTACTTGTAATTTTTACTTATTAATGAAATCTTCTGCGTCTTATTAAAAAGAAAAAACATATAAAAAAAAAATCAATGAGAATAGATAAATAGTTTAACTAAAAAAAAATGAATTGGAAACATTATTTCAGAAAGGTTATATAATTTTGGGCTATATTATTATTTATTTTAGTTTGTAACTGCAGTCCTGACTTCCTGTTCATGAAAGTGACATGGTGCTTAAAAAAATTGTGTAGAACAGAAGCAGGAAAACACCTGCAGCACCAAAGGCTAGTTACGATACATGTAGGCGAAAACTCGAAATTGAATGGGCCTACATTTGTAGGTGAGGGCATGTTTTCATTGGGTCTGAAATAAAGCGAAATAATTATTGGGTGTGTAGGCCCAACCCGAAGTTATGGACGGATCAGTTTTTTTTTTTTTTGGGACACAAGGAATGGTTAACTGTTAATGTTAGTATCTGTTCTGGTGAACGTAGAAAGAGTCGGGTGATCTCCACTTTGCTCTCCATAGAAGGAGTGCGGCACAACCAGTGAGCCATGTAGTGGAGTTCATGGGCCGATCAATTTATTCTGTTACTTGCTTGGAGTTTGAAATTTTGCACAAAAATAAGGATATATATTTTTTTATTTTTTTAATTAAGGATATTTTTTTATTAATCAAAAATAAAATTTTTTATTGAAAAAAATTTTGTGTTGAGATTTTGATTTATATTTGTTATTACTAAAGTTATATATGACTCAAAAGTTGTTTTTTTAAATATATTTTTTAAAATTTAAAATGAATTAGTGTTATTCAAATGAGAGAATGTTGAAAATTTTATTATGTAGATTTTTACTAATTATATTTGGTTTTTTTAAAATTAAGTCAAAGAGAAAATTGATAAAACTTAATAAAATTATTTAATTCAAATGAGTTTAAATTTTATTTTAATTTTATATAGTAATATAAATAAATATAGAATCCAAAATTAAAGATAAGTTATTTGATAAAAAAATTATTATAATAAATTAACTCCTCTATTTCATTTAGAAAATCCTACATCTATAAATAATGGAGTTAGAAAATAACATAACTTATAATTATCATTATATAAAAGTTAAATAAAGAGAGAAAAATCTAAATCTTAATACTAATCATATTTATTTTGTAAGTGTTACATAAAATAATATTATAATGATTTTTTATGATCTCTAATAACATTATAATCATACATATTGATTATAAA
>BPVZ01000013.1:1062190-1073533 GCA_020521535.1 Rubroshorea leprosula
TGGTCCCATGGTATATAATGTCCATATCCAAGAATTTGAAAGATGCATGATTATCGTGCATAAGTTACATGCCCTTATAAACTGAGCTATCGTTTCATATGTTTGCCCTTATGCCACGGCATTTCCCTCAATGCACTTATTATTTGACACTTCAGAAGGTAAAAGCAACGGCACATGCCCAAGCAGCATGCATAAAGCCTTGCTCTTAAAAACAGAAAATTTGAGATGGTTAGCCTTCAGCAGTCCTTTTCCTATACCTGCCAGAAAATTTCAAAGTACATAAATATAGCGACTCAATTCATAGCATCTTTGGCTCTGATTTTAAGATGTGACTTTAAGTGGTATGGGATTCTAGATAAGAGAAGAAAAAGACTTGTTAGTGACACCCATGTCTTTACTAGAAACAATTACTCTACCTACACATACGATAGAAAAATACAAAATTTTAACCCTAAGTTCAAGTCTTAAAATTAATATTTAAATAAATTAATTTTTAATGTATTAAATTGATATGTGATATTAGCATGCATCTTTAAAACCACTGATAAAAAATTATTTTAGAAGTACTTAAAAGTTGATCCGAGAAATATTTAACCGACCAAATAAAAAAATAAAAAAAGTCTAGTCCACTAACCTCACCTGAAGGATATTTCTTACCGGATGTATTGTACTTAAGCTAGCAGTGCCGCCCCCATGAATGAAAAAAAGATACCTTAAACGGAACTTACAAAAGAGAAGAATATTTCCAGGATTCAGATTTCTATCATGATGGGACAAACTTTCAAAGTTTGGAATTGTTTATGACATTTATGTACAAAGGAATAATGCAAATCTATGTGTTTTACATTTTATTTTTCATATTGTGAAACATGTTGCCACTTTCAGGTTTGTGCATTTACGTATTAAATATGCTAAGTGTATTATTACATGTAAAGATGCATTCAATTTAACCATGTTACTGAGATGTGTGATCCATCTGACGCTTGTTCTATTTCTTCTTGTTTTTTTCCATTATATAATTATTCTCCGTGGGTGGAGATTGTAGCCGAAATCAGCTCATGTCATGTGTCCCAATAATGGCAGAAGAACCACCTAGCTACCTTGTGGCTAATCTTTCAATTTCTATAGAACTTTGTAATCTCTCTCATATCCTTATCCATGTGACTTGTACAAGATTGAATCGAATCTCTATGATACTAACTGATAATTAATCATATTGAACACCCTAAGAATGAAAATTTAAGAGATATTTATCTTCCCTTTGTGAAATTGGTCAATGGACATAGTTATGTCAGCTTATGTTGATCCATTCAACTTACTGGATATGTTAGGCCAACCGACTGGTTAACCCCATGATTGATGATTGTGACTTTGTGTCCTTTTTGAAAGATTTAGAGACCCTTTTGGATTTTGTATTAGGACTCTGGAGTAGCAGAAAAAAATGTTATATTTTCCCTGCTTTGGCCTTTAGAGCCTACGTATGTGACTATCTAACATACTTAGGTGAAAAATAATAAAAAATTATTTTACAATATAAGTTATATTAAATTACAAAATAATGATTTTTGAATTTGAGAAGGATTTTTTGATATTGGATCCATTTTCTTCAATCAAAGGTCTTAATTTTGTAATTTAGTACCATCTAAATTATAAAATAAAAAATTCAAAAAAAGAAAAAGAAAAAAAATGAAGGAATTAGGACAGGAGAGGTTGATTGATTGCAACAACGATGTCTGAAAGTGCATGAGGAGCTGGATACTAATCTGATAAACAAAAAATCAATTGTTAATAAATAGTGTAATCAATCTTATATTTAAATCATATAATTTTCCTTTTGATATCAGAGTTATATATCAACTTGATCACCCATTGACCCCGTCCAGGTAAGTTATCAGAGTTATCAACTCAATAACATGCACATACATCTCTAGGTGCAGTTGCAAAACGCTACACCCAGATTTAAGAAGAAACACTCAACTTGGTAATTGAAAAATCAAGTAATTAATCAAATTTTTGTAGAAACAATCATAAGGATGTCTCCCAATATCATGTGCAATGGCTCTGCTTAAATGTTTTTATATATTTATGTTTATTCTTGGATATATGTGATACCCTCTTGTAGAAAGACACTTCAGTCCTGGAATTTTTGACGTTGCACATTGAGAACGAAGGGCAGTTGTGTCCTATCAGTCCGTATAAGGTTCATTAGCTTATGCTCCAAGGATAAATAAAACTTTTGCTTGATTAAATGCTATCATAAACTAGAAGAGTTTTTCTTTTTTTAACAAATTAGCAAAAAAGTCAAATTTAAACAGTTATTTAAAAAAAAAAAAGCATTTATATGTAATTTAATGTTACTAAATAGAAGATCCAAGTGCATAAACTAAAAGAGTTTTAAACAAATTCCAAGAGAAAAAGGAGGTAGGATGGGTCTTGAGTCGCATTAATTAGATGCTTACAACTTTGGTTTTAGAACCCTTTAAAAAAAAAAGAGAAAAAGAAAAAAAATAAAGAGAGAGAGAGAGCATATAATCCCAGTGTTATTATATTTTTTTTTGTCCCCAAATGCATTTTGAATTATCCATCAATGGCATGAGCTTGTGTCCTTTTTAAGTCGTCAAGCAATTTTCAATGTAAAAATTAAATTCAAGAATGTATATAACCTCAATGTTTTGCTTAAAACAAACACAATTAATCTTCACAAATATCATATGGCATCAAACAATCCAATGATCCATGCTGGTTCATGCATTTTATTGAATTAAAGGAATCAATAAAACCTATTATCCTGTTACATTGAGATAATTTGTTGTCATTTTCATATATGTAACTTCCAGACAATATGATGAATTAGATGAATTCCTTGCTCTCTTCATAATGTCTTTAGACTCTTTTTCCCCTCTTCCATATATACTTTCCATTCACTTCCCTATCCACCCACATGCTATGTACATGGATCAACCTGTTTCTAATTATGGCTCAAGCATTTACGGGGCATTTGGTTGGGGAAGAAAGTTTCCCCCTAACTTTCCCCTTTACCATTTTAGAGTTATATATGTATTTTTACACTTTAATATTACAATAAATAAAAAAAAAGAGTAATGGTGACATTTTTAGTTTTTATATGCTACTATAATTTTCAACCTATAAACTTTTATTTTTACATTTTTTGGAAAGAAATTTTTTTTTTCCAACTTCCTCTACATGAAACCTATTAACTTTTCTTATATCAATTACTATTTATGAAATACAGCCTAACAAAATTCTAACTAAATTTCATTGTAAAACTTATTAATTTTTCATACAATGTATTTTAAATTTATGTACATCACTCTCTAAGTTAATTGTATAGATGTTTGAAATTAATAAATAACAATTTAATTTAATTTAGCTGTTGATAATTATTATTATTAATAATAAAATTATTTTTATTCATTAAATTAAATAAAATTATTAATTATTTATCTTTAACCACTATACTAAACAATCCTAAAGTTGATCTCTAACAAGCCACGCGTTTAGTTTTTTGCGAAACAAAAATCATAATTAAGTAGAGTTCAAGTCATTACAAACAGCGCATGATGCAATGTAACTTGCTTTTACTGATGCAAGTGTCTGTACTGGACTTAATTAATTTCTTATGCTGCCTTGTTCTGATGCAGTTGTATTATTCCATATGTTATGGTGCATATTGCATGGTAAAATATTGAAATGCAGTTGCCTTTTCACTTGTTCTGATGCAGTTGTATTGCCTATATAATTGAAGGTTTTTATGTTTGCGTTCTAGGAAGAGAAATACAATTATTGTTCATAAAAACAGAATTGAATTTTTGCTTTTCCCTAGCTTCCATGATAGGTCATACACACATCCTAAATACTAACAACATCACGACTACTATATAGTGTTTCTGCATCGCAATGGATGGTGTTGTCTATGGAAATAATGGTTCAATCAATACACAATTAGTGATGGTGTCATCAACATCAATAAACAACTTTCAATATTGAGGCATAGCATAGCCCCCGGCCCCCCAACACTTATATCACTCTCAAACGGGCAAGATCAAAGGACCCACCCTCCAACGTTACCGTCTCCCATTGAATCCAAATCCTATGTCGGTAAATTCCAAATTCACTGAAAAAAGGAAATGGAGGGAGCAGAAAAAGGGAAAATGTGTTTGTGAGAAAGAGGTGAAGTGGAGAAGAGCAAGGCGAAAGCATCATTCAAACTTCACCACCTGCCTGCCCTTCACAAGGGTCGGTGACCCTTAACGTTGGGATTTCTGAATCAGACACTGTTTCATGACAGTCCCCGTTGACTTGTTACTGTAGGGTAATGCGCCCTGAATAACCTCCACTTGCCAGTTGCCAGCAATTACGCCTTCCCAATCCCTAGACAACAACTTTTACTTTAAACAATAGTCCCTTTTAATATGTGTGTGTATATAATTCCCTCGTCTCTCCACTCCAAGACTCCAATTAGCCAGCTCTTCTCAATTTTTCTATTCTTTTCGTTTCTTTTGTTGGGTTCAGGGTTGAGAAAGAGATTAAATTTTTTGGAAGCAATATTGGCCTTGGGGAGCTTTTGGGTGACACAGGAATAGCAGAAGAAAAGGGAAAAGGAGAAATTTCCTGGGATCATTTTGGGTCCTTTCTAACTCAAATCCACTTGCTTTGTTTTGTCTTTGTTTGTGATTGGATAAGTAATCCACTTCTATTCTATGCTCAAACCATTTCTCTTCCATCTATCCCCTGCAAAAACAAACCCAGTTCTTCCATAAAAATTCAAATTTGATCATAGAGATTGAAGTATCGGAGGAGTTCGGGACAATTTTGTTGAGGATGGTGACTGGCTGGAGGAAAGCCTTCTGCACATCCATACCCAAGGAGCGGGATTCAACAGTACTTGCAGAAAAGCAGCAACAGAGCGGTGGCGGTGGAAGTACCATCGGAAGTACAAGCAAAAGTCCGAGATTCGGGACCAGGTTCGGATTCTTCTCCAACCCATCAACGCCTCGTTTGCAGTCACAACCAGTATCAAGTCCGAGCCTACTGTGCCGCACCACCACCACCGCCACTACCCCCATCTCATCCGCTCCCAACAGCCCCAAACTTCAATGCAAAATCATCACAACCCCGAAAAAACAACCCAACAGCAACAATAGCCCCAGATTGTTCCACTTCTCCAATCCTTCATCTCCTAAATCCCCGTCCAGTTTCTCTCTCCTCAAAGCCACTCTCCGTCTTTCCAAGGTAAGCACTTTAAAATGCAATGTATCATGATTTCCATTATTTCTGGGAAAAAGGGAAAAAAGAAAGCTTATTGCTGACGTTTTCTTTCTTCAATTTTAGCAGACGAGATGTGGAATCTGCTTGCAGATTGTGAAAACCGGACAGGGGACGGCAATTTTCACGGCAGAGTGCTCCCATTCTTTTCACTTCCCCTGCATAGCTGCTCACCTCAAGAAGAACTATTTACAGCTATGCCCCGTGTGCAGCACCAGCTGGAAGGAGCTTCCCTTATTGTCTGTTCAAGAAAAAAAGGCAGAACCTGAAGCTAAACCGCTCAAAGACATCATAACGAAGCCGTTGCGAGTCTACAACGACGACGAACCATTGAAGTTCAATCCAATACCGGAGTCTGAAGAAACAGAGAATGACGATGAAGAAAGTGAACATGAGTTTAAAGGATTCTTTGTAAAGGACAGTATTACTCCTAAATTTAGCAGACAGATCGCAGTTAATTCGAGAAATGTGGAGGTGAGATTGTTACCAGAGGCGGCGGCAGTGGCCTTGAGCAGGAGCTACGAGACTTACGTGGTGGTTTTAAAAGTGAAAGCGCCAGTGCTCCCGGCGGCGCGTGGGCAGAGACATCCTCCTATTGATTTGGTGACGGTGCTCGATGTGAGCGGGAGAATGAGCGGTTCCCGGCTGCAAATGATGAAACGCGCCATGCGGCTGTTGATATCTACTCTCAGCGAAACGGACCGTTTATCAATTGTCATATTTTCTTCAACTTCCAAGCGGTTGTTGCCGTTGCGGAGAATGACGGCCAGCGGAAGAAGATCGGCGCGTAGGATCATCGAAGAGCTGGGAAGCAACGGCCAAGGTATGAACGTGAACGACGCGCTCAAAAAGGCGGCGAAAGTGCTGGAAGATCGCCGAGAGAAAAACGCCGTCGCGACGATCATGCTCCTATCGGACGATCGCGCCGAAATGTCCCAAACAAACCGAACCAATCAGGATTTCGCAGTCGTCTCATCCACGCGCTTTCCACAGTTTGAAATCCCCGTCCTCTCCATTGGTTTCCGCGAGTGTACTCACGTGCCTAGCCATGACGCCTTCGGTAAAGTCGTTCGCGGTCCACTGAGAGTGGTGGTTCAGGATCTCCGCCTCCAATTAGGATTCCTCTCCGGTTCAGCGCCGGCGGAGATCGCTTCCGTATATTCATTAACGGCTCGCCCCGCTTCACTCGGGTCGGATTCATTGCGGGTAGGCGATCTTTACGCCGGCGATGAGAGAGAATTGCTGTTGGAGTTAAAAGTACCGGCATCGTCCGGTGGAGCCCACCGGGTCCTATCGGTAAGATCCTCGCACAGAGATCCATTTACACAGGAGGCGGTCTACTCGCAAGAGCTAGGTCTACTGATTCCCCGCCTGTACGCCGGACGCTCCACCTCTCCGAGCATTGGACGGTTGAGAAACCTCCATGTAAGCACTCGAGCGGTGGCTGAGTCACGGCGGTTGATCGAGCGGAATGATTTGACGGCAGCGCATCACTTGCTCTCCTCGGCTCGAGCCTTGTTGATGCAATCAGGCTCCGGCTCCGCTGATGAATTCCTGCCCGGCTTGGAAGCCGAGCTAGCAGAACTGAGCCGGCGCCGGCAGCAGGTGCAGATCCAGAGGCAGAGAACTAAAGCGAACGGTCAGGTGGTGGACAAGGCAGAGGCGCTTACTCCGATATCGGCTTGGCGAGCGGCGGAGAGATTGGCTAAGCTGGCGATTATGAGAAAGCATATGAACAGAGTCAGCGATTTGCACGGCTTTGAAAACGCCAGATTTTAGATTTTCCTTTTTGTAATACAAAAAACAACGGAAATATATTTTACTCGTATAAAAAATAAATTGGTATTAGTGTTTATCTGGTTAAATTCTAAAAAATTAAGAAAAAAATACAAAATTATGTTAAAATACAATAAACAAACCAAAATAATCTTAATTGACTTAAGAATAAATTATTTTAGATTTTATTAAATAAAAATTTATAAAATAAAATAATTTGAAATTTTTTTGTTAACTTTTAGAGATAAAATTGATATATATCATTTATCAAATAATTTTGAGTCAAAAAAATTGCGAAACAAAAGATAGTTTAGATTTTATTTTTTTTTAACAGGTATAACTTTGAGAATGAGGGATTTTAAATTCCAACGTTTAACTAAAGATTATTTATAATTATTGAAGCAAGAAGGCCATGTGCAAAGATAGTTTAGACATGAGAAGACTCCAATAACAAAAATTCAGTTTCATCCCACAATTATTATTATGCAATTTTAGACTATACAACAATTTTCAAAGAAAGTATCCAAATATTTATGATTTGAAGCGGGTCCGGGCAATAATGTTGACAGGCAGTACTGGACGGCTAGGCCCTTTTGTTGAACCCCACTTCTACTCTGATTGAGAGGAACTCTTTTGTCTCTACTTTCTGTTTTGAAATATATATATATTAAATAGCGAAAACAATAAACGAGAGAAAAAAATGTGGAGTTGGAATGGAAAAAATTATAACGTTTTGGGTTCTATGGTTGTTTAGTTGATGGGTCTAAATCAAGAGAATGTGTAAATTTTGGATGTTAGTGCAAAATTGGTGAGCTGGTTCTATGATTTGTTTGTTTTTTTGTATATGGTAGGTCTGGGATTGGTTAGGGGTTACAAAACTGAAATTTTTAGATTCTGAAACTAAAACCTTATTCAATTGAAATTTCTCAAATTTTGTATTTTTTATTATCAAGATTTGTTGAAACATGATATTGTTCAATATTGGTTTTAGATTCTAGTAGCTAAACTCGAGTCAAATACCTAATTAATTTTATAATTATCTTTTTATTAGAAATAATAGAGGTTATTTGAATGGGTTGATTTGATACAATTTATAATTAATAATTAATAATCAATTATTGATAATTATTGTTATTTATAATTTAAAATGGGAAATGCTATTGAAACAACTATTTTTTTTCATTTTTTTGTGCAATCTAACGTGTTATTAAAATAATTAATTCTTCTAATTTATATGGAATCCGTAATATTACATGTATCTCTTCATTTAATGACACATAGAGATTGTATAAAAAGATGGGATAAAAAAGTTAACTTAATAATATTACCTAATTCAAAATAGTTGAGTCATTCGGTTAGACTCAACAATTGATAACTGTTCTCTAATATTTAAAAAAAAAACACCCCCATAAATATTGAATACAAACTGTATAACTAAATATTTTTTATTTTATAACTTAAATTTTTTTTTAAAAAAAGTAAACTCTAATCAATTAAATGGGCTAAACATTACCCTACTCGTTTTACCCTATAGAGGTTTTGCTGATGTATTGATATAATAGCCAATGTGGGGAGTGCTGTTGAGGGTTGAATATTTAATTGTTAAGGAAAATGCCAAATTCCAATCGCGCTGTTGATGGTGAATGGCCAGTTGATTTTATTTGCAAGATAAGGACTATAAAATTTTCAAAGAGGGATCTTTTGCAATCTTTCTTTTCTTAAGCCTAATCATGCTCAATCGCCTTTTTAAAAAATATGGCATACAATTTTGTTTCCTTGCAGTGACACCCATTATGGGTTTCACTTCTACGGCGCAATTCATTAAGCACCTGATCTGAGAATTGACGTATTGTCCAATGAATGCAAATGAAGAGGTTGAAATGAACGAATCATTCCATCTTTTATGCGCGGCTCTTGTGTCGCGCACTATAAAAAGATTTTGGCCCGCCCTTGCTTTCCAATCATCCTTGGAATTTCTTCCCAGGAACAGGATATGGTGAGTGCTCCTTGATAGCTGATGTTATCAATATAAGTAAATATAAATTACGTAAAATTAAAGAATTCATGAAAAATTATCTTGGTAAACTATGTTAGCTGAATCAGATCAATGTAAGAAACTTTTACACTAGAATTTGCCTGCATTGTGTGTGGCCACAATCATGTCTGTTTTTACAACCTGAAAGTCATGACCAAAAGGTAAACATCATTGATGAGATAAAAATTAAAAAGGACAGCTCTACACTCCAGTGCTGATTATCGCACTGGAGATTACCGGAACTGGCCCATCCATCATCAAAACAGCAACGGCATTGTCGTTTTATCGACGGTAACCATCATTAAATTTAGGGAACATATGTAGATTTTTAAATCGGCTTGTAAAGAAAAATACAGAAATATTTGTTAAAAGACATAAATATCATTAATAAATCAATTTATAAGGGTAATATGTTAAGAGTATGTAAATAATTTTACATGCATTACTTTATTTTCTTTTTATAAGTTGATCTAAAAATCAATTTTATACTAAATTAATAGATTTATCATGGTTATTTTTAGTAAACAATCAACTAGAAATATCAGAAGATGCAACCGTAGGCACCAATAATGTTATTGGCATCATTGGCGAAAGTTGGCAGCATTAACATATGAGATGTCGATATCCAATGAAGGGTTCCAATTATTCAAAGAAATGCAAGTTCCTTTTATTGAAGAAGAAAGTTGATCACATCAAATGGTTTATACTTTAAAGTAAACTCATGGACCACGTAATTATGAAATCACCTTAATTCCAAAGAAAAGAAGCATGATCTTCATCCCATAAAGCACAAGCTAATCACATGGGAGGATCACTAGTAGAAAAGAGTGCGGAAATGTCTATGGAAAGACGTAAATATCTTTAATAAATCAATGCATATGTGTAATTTATTAAGGGTATTCAAATAATTTTACACGTATCGTTACACTTTTCTTTGTAAATCGTTTGAAAAAACACTTTTACATTAAATTTATAGGTTTATCATGGTTACTTTTAGTAAACAATCAGCTAGAGAATTCAGAAAACGCAAGCTTACCTGGTTAAGATCAGGCTAGCAGATAAATGAACCCACCAATAATGTTACTAACATCATTGGCGAAAGTTGGCAGCATTAACGTAAGAGATGTCGCGATCCAATGAAGGGTTTCAATTATTCAAAGAAATGCAGTTCTTTCCTTGGCTTTTGGTGTACTGATGATCCCCTTAAATTGCGCAAAACTTTATGTTTAGACCTTTTTGGATGAGTGGGGTACCTTTAAAATTGCAATGGCTTTTGGATGTGAATATCGAAGGTGAGAAGTTTAGCACCCCGTCCGTCCTTTATTTTATGCATATTTCACCAACACTGATATGGTAAGCAGATGCATTTGGGAGGAACAGGAGGAAAGTGGACCTGCCGAACCAAAGATAACCTTTAACTTCTGTTCAAAAAAGTTTGAAAACAGACTTAAAACCAAATGACGAGGAGTTATAGAACAGAAAATTTTAAGTCAGTTTATCACAACGGTAATTAGAGGAGGTTGAATCATCATGTGTTATGATATGAAGGCAAAATCTGATGAGCTAGGAACGAAAAAGCTAATAATTCCATGCCTTACCAAAGGAGATCTCTTAACACTAAATTAAACATACCTTAAGATCCAGCTCCAGTAGTATGAGTTTAGGGTCATCACCGCAGGCCAACCCCTAGGAAAGGTTTATGAACAGGAAACAACAGCCTGGAGTAGTGTTGTTCGTTTTGTGGTCCATTTAGTCTTCTGGACTTCTGGTTCTAGGATTGAAAGCTAGAAAGCAACATGTTATCCATTCCCAACATAGAATGTTGAAAGAATTTCTATTTACAACAATGTTCATGGACTAACAGTACACAATTACAGACATTTCCACAGCTGCCACATTGGCTCCCACCATACAACAACAATTTCTATCTACTTCTACGCATCCCATTTCATCTAAAAAGGAAAGAGTTTTAATACAATCCCGTTTAGATGTCAGTGGAATACATCAGAAGAACAGCTGCCTACATCGTGCTGCATCAATATCAGAGGGGCAATACGGGCACTTGAAAGGTTTTGAGTTGTTCTTTGACATCTTATTGATTGACTGCTTGCAGAGGACATGGCCACACGTCATCATCATTGGTGGATTATCATCTGTTGATTGCTCCTTAGACACTGGGCAAACAAAGATAGAATGGAATTGGAACTCCTTACCTAACTCCACTGGCACAGGCAACTGCTTCATGG
>BPVZ01000013.1:1085343-1097079 GCA_020521535.1 Rubroshorea leprosula
TATTGTTTTTTATATAATTTGTATGTGTTATTAATTGCATTATTTTTTAATATAAATTTTATATATTATGAAATAAATATATTTGATATTATAAATTTTAATTAAATAAAAAAATTCATTAAATAATATATAAAATTAAAACCAATAAAAAAAATATCCTTTAAATAATTTAGATGATTTCATTTTTGTTTGTCAGAAAAGACCAGCTAGAACTATTTTATTCAGTGAGGGGGTAGATTCGTCATTTTAGGGTTTTGTTTGTAACAGTGCATCTTTGGCGTCGCTGACGCGAGAGACGGGGCCGAAGGTGGTGAGGGGAGATCCGGCGAAGAGGATCGAGGGCCAAAAGGTTGTGCACGTGTCGCACTACCAGGTCGAGGCGCCGACCATTAGCGTCAGTGACAGTTCTCTGAAGTTCACCCATGTCCTGTACAACCTCTCTCCGGCGGGTACAGTCCTTTCTTCCGATTTCGTTTGATCTGTTAATTTTTTATGAAG
The DNA here is from genome assembly GCA_020521535.1 of Rubroshorea leprosula. Taxonomy (NCBI): domain Eukaryota; kingdom Viridiplantae; phylum Streptophyta; class Magnoliopsida; order Malvales; family Dipterocarpaceae; genus Rubroshorea; species Rubroshorea leprosula. The sequence continues at coordinate 1,085,842 of BPVZ01000013.1, forward strand.
ATGAAGAACATTGGTGAGCTGAACTCTGGTTTTCTTTTCTATCCGCAGAGTTGTACGAGCAGGCTATCAAGTATGAGAAAGGATCGTTCATCACATCCGCCGGTGCGTTGGCCACCCTCTCCGGCGCCAAGACCGGCCGATCTCCGAGGGATAAGCGTGTCGTCAAGGATGAAACCACTGAATATGAGCTTTGGTGGGGAAAGTAAGTGTACTGCAGTCTGTAGTCAATATTCAATTTATTTTGTGGCTAACTAGTGCAAAATATTGAATGAATTGTGATTGGCGATTACAGGGGCTCACCTAACATTGAAATGGACGAGCACACTTTCATGGTGAACAGAGAAAGAGCTGTCGATTACTTGAATTCTCTGGAAAAGGTAAGTTTTTTCCGATCTTCTTTGCAATATAAGGAGAATAAATTAGGAGAAAAGCTGGAATGTTAATCTAGGTTGAATTGTTTTACTTTTGGAAGATGGTGATGTGCATTGTGGTGGTCCTACAGTATCTTTTTCGTCGTCTTCTTCACGTAAGATGTATGCAGGCCTAGCGGCCCTTAATTCCTTGGGAAAAGCAATTTTGTATTTTTTGTTTGTCCTCAACCCGGGAATTGGATAAGAACTAAATGAACTAACCATTCAATGAGATTGATGAATTCTTGAGAATGATATGATTTAAGTTATTTTTTTAGGTTTATGTGAATGACCAATTCTTGAACTGGGATCCACAGAACAGAATCAAAGTCAGGATTGTATCTGCTAGAGCTTACCATTCCTTGTTCATGCACAATATGTAAGTAAAATCTCTGATTTTAAGGTTTCAATACGTTTTTTTGTGTGTTTTGCTTTCCAGGGGTCTAAGCCCTTCCCCATTTTTTTTTTTTTTTTAATCTGCCATGATGTTAGTTAATTATTTGTATACTATGTTGAGTTTTTATAAATCTTATAAAATTCCATCGAGGAAAGAGGTTAAACAATTAGTAAAAGATTAGTGTGTACAATTGGATAACTGGGTGGGTGGCAGGTGTATCCGACCCACTCCTGAAGAGCTGGAGAATTTTGGTACTCCGGACTTCACTATATACAATGCTGGACAGTTCCCATGTAATCGTTACACCCACTACATGACATCCTCCACTAGCATAGATCTTAATCTTGCTAGGAGGGAAATGGTTATCCTCGGCACTCAGTACGCCGGGGAAATGAAGAAGGGTCTTTTCGGTGTTATGCATTATCTCATGCCTAAGCGTCAAATCCTCTCCTTACATTCTGGCTGCAATATGGGGAAAGATGGAGATGTTGCCCTCTTCTTTGGACTGTCAGGTATAGTATCATTGGACAAGGTGCCAATGTGGAGCCAAGAATGATACGTGCCTCTCTTACTCCATCCTTGATGCCCTGCTATGTTTGTTTTGAGAAGGCTATATGTCCTTACTCTACCCTATGCATTTTTTGTTTATTGATGAATTCAATGATTTTTTTTTAGGTACTGGCAAGACTACTCTGTCTACTGATCACAATAGGTATCTAATTGGGGATGATGAACACTGTTGGAGTGACAATGGAGTGTCAAATATTGAAGGTGGTTGCTACGCCAAGTGCATCGGTCTCTCAAAAGAGAAGGAGCCGGATATTTGGAATGCCATTAAGTTTGGCACTGGTAATGGTCTAGAATCTATCTTTTGATCAATCGACTTAAATTAATAGAGGGATCTCAGGATTATGGAAAAGGTGTAGAGCTTACTTTAGTTTTGGCACATTACCAATATCTGACTATTTAAAGTGTGGCTTGCAGTATTGGAAAATGTGGTCTTTGAAGAGCATGCCCGTGAGGTGGATTATTCTGACAAATCAGTTACAGGTAGATTTTTTATAATCTGGAATTATCTATTTCAGCATAATCTTCGCTCTATTAAGTGGTCAAAGAATAAGACCAATCATGACCAAGTCATTCTGAGATGTGATCAACTTCAATAAATTAAGTATATTTGTGGCTCTTTTCTTGTGCGTATAGGTAATATGATTAGTACATGGAATTTGTTGAGTCAATTTATTCACTTTGAAAAGCAGGTTGCTTTTCATCAATAGCATTGCTTTAAACTTTCTCATTTATACACTTTGCCAAATGGTTGTTTTTTAGTCTATTAGGGTTGAAAAAATATAAAGGTATAAAAAATGCCAAGTATGTAGAGCATTAGAAAAGGGAAATAAAGAAAGAGGAACAATGTGAAGGAAATAAATTTACCCTGCAGATTTCCCTATTGTGAACAATGTGCTGTGGTCAAAGGAAACTTGTTTAAATAACCATTAACTTGATGTCTGGAATAGAATAGTATGAAGAGACATCTGAGAAAACTGTTAATGAACATAATCATGCATTGTGAAGCATAAAATTCCATCTTTTAACTGATTTTGTCTTTTTGCAGAGAACACTCGTGCAGCCTACCCCATTGAATTCATCCCTAATGCAAAGATACCATGTGTTGCTCCGCACCCAAAGAATGTCATTCTTTTGGCATGTGATGCGTTTGGTGTCCTTCCACCGGTCAGCAAGTTGAGCCTGGCTCAAACCATGTACCATTTCATCAGTGGCTACACTGCCCTGGTAAGCTTTTATCCCGCTAACAATTGTTCTCTTAGTTTGGTTTTTCTCTAATTATGGTAAAAAATACTTCGATTGGTCATGTAACGATCAGGTCATTTGTGTCATGCTGACTGAAATTTTTTATGATAAATATAGGTGGCTGGGACAGAGGATGGTATTAAGGAGCCACAGGCAACATTCTCAGCTTGTTTTGGTGCAGCATTTATAATGATGCACCCTACAAAGTATGCAGCGATGCTGGCTGAGAAAATGCAGAAGCATGGTGCAACAGGATGGCTTGTCAACACTGGCTGGTCAGGTGGAAGGTCTGTGTTACTCATGGGAAAATGAATAAGACAAACTATTTTCTTGGGAAAAGTTGAATCAATTATGGTTTTTGGTTTTCTGCAGCTATGGCTCTGGAAGCCGTATCAAGCTACCCCACACTCGGGGGATCATTGATGCCATACACTCTGGTAGCCTCTTGAAGGCAAACTACAGGAAAACTGAGGTGTTTGGGCTTGAGATCCCAACTGAGGTTGAGGGAGTGCCTTCAGAAATCTTGGATCCACAAAACACTGTAAGTTGGCGTTTATGTTATTTCATTTTGGCCCAAGTCTCTAAATTCTAATGTAATTGCCATTTGGGTGGCAGTGGCAGGACAAGAAGGCTTACAAGGATACCCAGCTGAAATTGGCTGGTCTTTTCAAGAACAACTTCGAGACCTTCACAAGCTACAAGATCGGCAAGGACAACAAGCTGACTGAGGAGATCCTTGCAGCTGGTCCAAACTTCTAATTGGAGTCAATGGAGAAGAGAATCAGAAGATGAAATTACTACCCCTGTAAGGGGGGATACATGTGACTGAAATAAGAGTTTTGATTTAGATGAAATACGTTGTCGTCATTTTCTTGGTTTTATTTAGCCGTAAAAGGGTTTCCTATGTTGAAAAACAGTCCATTTTGAACTCAGGAGGCTCTTTTATCTTCACCTGTTTTGGCGATGACTTATGGTGTGCTTTTTACTTTGAGGTACAATGCATGACTGTAATGTCAATTTCTCACAAACTAGTCTTAGTGGCCTAATTAACTTGCACATTGATTTTTGCTTTAAATATAAACTTAATTTCTTCATTTTCATTGATCAAGGGATGTTAGGCATAGCCCAAGCTTTGAAAAATGCACATGAAAAGAACATCTACTGATCTACGCATACTATGTCAGATTGTCAGATTGACCAAGTAATATCTGTTTTTTTTTTTTTTCTTTTTCCCTATACCAGAAAAATTTATCATATATTCCAGCATAAAATCTGCAACATCATGGCCACCAAACCATCTTAAGGATGGCTGCGTGGAATTCCCAAAAACAGAATTCAATGCCGGTTGTTGGAAAAAATAGCTAATGATACTTAAGTTTATATACAATTCAATGAACAATAGTTTGAATTATTAATAAAAATAATTATTGATCATCAAATTAAATAAAACCATTAACCATTAATTTTAAACTGTTATTTTAAACATCATTTTAGATAGTCAACTTGCTGTCAAGCTAATAATATCACAATGCCCTTAGTGACACTCGGAGCTGGCCTAAAAAGGAAAAAAAGTGATACTTGGGAGAACTATATCAAATACCGTAAGAAATATAAATGCAAAGAGCACCAAATTTATGTCAAAACTGAAAGGAAAAAAATCAGGCAACAAAATCCAGTAATAAAAATGATAATACAATTGTGTCTTCTTCTTTTTCCCTAAACTTGAGAGTTGAGACCTGACACAATTAGAAGTAATACAAAAATACACCTCTCAGGGACAATCTCATCCAATGGGACTAAGTGCATTGATCACCTATGATCAAATTGCCCATAATTTGTTGCAGTACACCTACTCTCCCTATGAAGTAAAGTAAAAACTTTACTTCTCTGGAGTAAAAATTCTTTCTGCCAAAGTTTACTTCTTAGTACTCTCTGTGTGGAGTAGAATTTTTTTTTTTTCCTTTTTTTTTGGGGGAGGGGGTTGGGGGGTGGCCGCTGAGCTTAATTTCTTGCTTTCTTGGCTTCTTTTACCTCTATGGCTTGTCTATTTATGGAAAAAAATCCAACCCCTAGTAACCACATTTTCTTTGGCTTTTCTGGACACTTACCTGCCATCCCCGCTTTCCATGGTTAGGGTATATAGAGAAAAATAACTACTACTTAAACACACTTTCTACATATAAATATTGTCTTTAATTGCATTTAATAAAGAAAAAGAATTATTAATAGGATTTTTTAAAATCATATCCGATACAAGTTAAGAATATAATAAATATATTTTTTGAACATGAATTAATATTAAAAATGACAAAAAAAACTAATATTAATTTCATCACAATCTCATATGAATTATTTTAATTAGATAGTTGATTAAATAAAAGTTAAATTATACTTTTTAGTAACAATTAACGTAAACAAATATTCTTAACCTATATGAAACTTAATGTTAGAAAAACCCTTATTAATAATAATGTAATTAATGTAGGTTTATATCCTTGTTTGATACTTGATTAGTATCAATAAAGTAAAAAGAAAGATTCAATTACATATAAATTTTATATATCATATGTATATGAAATTTTAATAATTTATCTTTTTATTTTTAATGATTGAGATTTATTATTTTTCAAATAAAAAAATAATTATATTTAATAAATATAATAAAAAAATAAATCTCATTTATTAAAAATGAAGAGAGAGATAGTTAAAATTTTATATAAATATAATGTATAAAACTTATAAGTAAATAAAATTTTATCCATAAATTAAAATACATAGGCAATGAGGTGGATTCGACTCTCATAACAGTGAGTTTTTTCTAGATTTTTTCTTTCTTTTTTTTTAGTTTTGTCCAGTACCCACTTGCAATTGTATACCATCCTTCAAATTGTATTTTGTATATTATCTTTTATTTTTTCTATATTATCTTGTATACTCTAAGACTGAATCCACAAAGACAATCGATCCGACAAAGGAATTTACATAAAAATACTAGATCAAATTTTAAAATACAAAATTTGGAAACAAAATTATTTTAACAGTTACTATTAATTCACAAGAAGACCCCAGATCAGCAATAAAAAGACATGCTGAACATGAGACGTTAAATGGGAAGGTGTGATATTTAAATTTCTGTAAGGTGCTATATGGTAAAGGTGAGGTAGCACTCTGATGTATGCTGAAATGTATATGGGTTTGGATACCCCTGGCATCCAATAAATAAAATTTTGGCTTATCAAAAAAAAAAAAAACTATTAATTCACAAGACATTCATTTCATAAGTAATTAATGGTTATTATAAATTCTTTCTAACAATTAGTTCTAAAAATTATTTTTAAAATTATGTTGCGTTTAGAATTGCTATGAAATGTTATAATTATTAAAATTTTTAATATTTTATTATAAAAAAATTATATGATTTTAATAAAATATTATAAAAAAATGAAAAATAATTTAATTTGTATCATTAAAATATAATACTTTAATTATTTTTAGTAAAGATTTATTAAAAATATAATTTTCAAGTAATTTTTTAATTTTTAAAATAAGACTGATGAATATTATTATTAGAAATTAATATTTTTATAAAGTAATGTATAAAAAAAAAAAAATTAGGCAGAGAATGCAATATTTTAAAAGCTGTTCCAAAACGCGTTTAAGAAAACGGATTAGCATTTAAGACGCATTTATTTTGTCGTATTTTATACTTTTCTTACACTCCGAGTTAAATAAAACTGAACTCGACCGAACAGACCATTGCGAACCAGAGGGTGCGCATAACACCACCATATCAGGATAGCGCGAATCGCCTTTGTGACTGGGTCCTTCGCGTCCCCGGCTCTTTATCTCCCAATATCCCTTACCCTAGCCTCGCACCAAGCCTCCATTCGTCTTTCCGAGAGCCCTAGGGCCTGCGCTACGTGGTTCCCCCTTCACAGTCGATCAATTTTCGATTGGCTGTTTCAAACCTTTGCCTCCGTTTTCCGCCGGTAATTCTCCTTAATTTGGTTTGATTTCGACGAATTTCCGACTCTTTTCGAGGTATTATATGTTATTTCTTGTTAGATCTATGAAATTTGATTAATTTTTATGTGCGTGGCTTTTCAATATTTTTGTGCATCTTTTTGATTATTTGATCGGGATTGTAAAGCATTGGTGCGTTCAGATCAAAGCTGTTTTTTTGTCCGAATAATAGTTTAAATTGCGTTAAATCAAATTTCTGCGGATTTATTCGGTGATTCCGTGATTATGGTAGTAGTATGATTTAGATGGAGTGGTTTTTGTGGAAAATAGCTTGTTATGTCTTTTCCATGGCAATTGCAGATATATCTGTGTGTTTTTTGCATTCGGCTTTGATCTAGGGTTTGGATTTTTGACCAGTTGTCCTGAAGAAAGATCAGATATCGATTTACTAAGAAAATATTTGAAATTATTGGTAACATCACAAAATGCAAAGTAAAGGAATTAATCAAATGATACTCTTAAGAAATTGCATGTGAATTTTTCCTTTTAATAAAAAGGAAAATTGAATCGACTTCTGATGAAGCTCTTTAACTTCATCTGAGTAATCTTAACGCAATAGAAGAAAAATTAAGTTATTAGATAAAAAATAAAAAATAAAAATTGTGCATTGCAATAAGTTTGGACTATTAAGTTGTTAGGTCAAAATACTCTTTTTTTCTATCTAAATTAATAAATCTCATTATTCATTTTTTGATGTTTCAGGCATCCAGTATTCTTGATTAGCAGCTGCTTTGTTCATCACTGCTTCTCTGATTTCATTGGAGATAATAATCAACAATGAGAGGATATGATGGGGATGTAAGCATTTTCTGAAATTTTTGTACAAAATTGAGTTCAATGTTAGCCTGGACCTGAAGAAAATAGTTCTAACTGACTCTGTCCAGTAAGGGTCATTCAGTTTTGGTTCCCCAAATAATTTTACCTTCTCTTTCTAATGTGCTTTTCTAGGAATATGAAGATTATGGTGATTATAGTATGGAAGGTGAAGAGCTAGAGGTAGAGGATGAGGAGGTGGGTGAAGAATATGAGGAAGAAGAAGCAGAAGAGGAAGCTCGAAAGCCTACAGAGGAAGAAATGGAATACCTTGAGCTAAGGCAGCGGCTAAAAGAATCCATCAGACAGAAGAGGAAGAGGGAAAGTGGTTCTCTTAATGCTAGAGAGGAGAAGAGGCCATCATATGATACGTGAGTGATGCATCTACTTTATGTCATAGCCTTCTATCCTGTAGCCCAGTAACCATTAAAAGGTTCTTTTAGTGCCAATTGTTTCTTGAATGTTGTTAACCTAGTAAATTTAGTCTAGGGTTTTGATAAAATTACAATAATTCATGACTTTGGAGTTAATAATAGATGCATTAATTGTGGCTATTCTGCTTGAATATACATCATCTAGGTCTTCCTTACATCATCTCAAATTGTATTTGTACAGTCATATGTCATTGTGGTTCTTAAAGAGACTAAGCCCTGGTCTCTAGCTTCTATCATCTGCCAAAATTATGTATGCATTCATTCTAAATATTCATGTATCACATTTTCTTTTTCACACTTTTGAGTTCAAAACATGAATTTGTCACTCTTCTTTGCTTTATAAATGTTATTTTTCTGTTTAAATTTGCTTATTGTTATGGTTTCTGGGGGGACCTTTGAAGCTAGAATTCTTAATTATTTTCAAAATGTTACTTCCCTGCAGTTATGGATCCTTCTTTGGCCCTTCTCAGCCTGTGATTGCCCAAAGAGTAATCCAAGAAAGCAAGTCATTGTTAGAAAACAAGCAATTGGTATCTAAAATGTTGGAATCCAAAAATAGTGTATGTATCTTTTCCTTCTGTTGAGGAATTGGAGTTACAATATAGTTGTTTTTTTTTTTCCTTGACAATGTTGCTATCAATTGTAGAAAAAAGTGAATTCTGCTTCAAACGGTACAGGATCAAAACTAGGAGTAACTGAGCGGGCTCCTAAAATAAGTGAGGTATCTAGAGCACTAACTTGTGTGTCTTTTTTGCATGTCATTTGTGATAATGCCATTGGAAATTGACTTTATGCAGTTCAAAAGGAAAGTTGAGAAACTTAAGATGGCGAGAGACTACTCTTTTCTATCTAATGATGCTGAATTTTCAGTTCCTACAAAAGATCCTCCACCACGCAATATCTCTGTTCCAAATTCTGGTGGGTTGCCACTTCAACACATCAAATCCCTTTTTTACTGTAGGACTTAAGTCATGTCATTTTCATTGAGAAAACTTATACAGGTTTTTTGCTGATGTTCAAGAGGCCCAACCAGCTCACTTGATGTTAAAGAGCAAACAAACATTGAGGAATGCTAGCACAAATTTCCCTGGTGTCCGTGAAGAAAGGAAATCAGTTTCTTTGAATGGTCAAGGGCATGCTAGAGCTCAGTCCTACAAACCAATCTCTGCTGGCAAACCAAATTTGACATCAGTTGATTCTAAGAAGCAGCTTGGAATCAATAATGGTATTGGACCTGGCCGGCCTGGAGGAGTAAAAGCTTTTTCCTTGAAAAGTCCTTCTGCAGCCATGAATAAGAAGACACCTATCCCAGGTGTAAGAAATCTCCCACCAAATATGCAGAAAGCACCGTCTTCAAAGATGCACTTATCCAACTCAAAGCAAGTAGTGGAACAGAAAAGGGTAATGCAAGAACACACTAACGGTATGTTGAAGAGGCCAGTGCCACCTTCAATGTCAAAACAGCTGGTGCCAGCGCCATCATCAATGTCAAAACGGCCAGTGCCATCATCAATGTCTAAACAGCCAGTGCCTTCATCAGTGTCGAAACTGCCACCGCCATCATCAATGTTGAAACGGCCACCACCATCATCATTGTCCAAACAACCAGTACCATCTTCGATGTCAAGATCACAGGTTTTAAATCTTTCTATATTACCTAGGTTTTTATTATAATTATGAATATTTAAGAATTAATTTGGAATACAATACAATCTAGTTGGTTTAATGTTTTAAATTTATTGAGGATTTGATATCTTTTAATAAAGATTCCTAATTAGGGTTCCAGGTTTTCTACATAAGGTTAGGTTGTATTAGGGTTCTTCAACTTGATGCCCTCTTTGGTTAAGTTGTTCCCTAACAACTAAACCAAACAGGGCCTGAATATGAGTTAACATTGCCTCTTTTTCTCTATCTTTCCAAAAATCTCTTGTTCTATATCAATTTTGGCATCTACATCAACTTTCTTTTCTGTTGAGCATATTCTCATTTATTTTTCCTGAAATAATCACAGATAAAAAAGGCACCACCAAAGCAAGTCTCATCACGTGGTACGACACAAATTCAACAACCCAAGAAAAAGCGGTTATCTGAGGAGGATGAGGCTTTAGAGGAAATCAGAAGAATGTTCAAGTAATGCCTCTCTCGACAATGCACTTTCCTACACTTCCTCCATTTGATTGCTTTTATCAAGAATGTAGTTTAAGAATTTGAAATGAACTGCAGTAGTGGAAATTGCAGGAGTGATATATTTTTGCACAGATTGGGGTTTCCTGTTTTGAATTTTAGTTTTGGATAAAATCCAATTTCAAACTGATTATGAACTGGATATGAATGGGTTGCTTCATGCTTTTGGATCAGCAAAGGAATAGGATATGATTTATTGGTCCTTCTATTTTGATTTGGATAAGATTGTGCTGATTGTATTTTTTTTTCTTTTGCAGCACCCAAAGATATGCTGGTCGTGATGATGATGATAGTGACATGGAGGCAAACTTTGATGAGATTATGAAAGAAGAGAGAAGAAGGTTGGTATATTGTCCCTCTCCCCTTTCCCTTATCTGATCCTTGCAGCTAGTACTTTACAAAAAATGTAAGGGATAGAACCATTTTTATGTTTAGATGAAACAACAGTTTCTGCAACAAAATGAAATCACGTCCCAATCTGTGCACTTTAGAGAGAGAGTTTGGAAAATGGTTTTGGAGAAAGAAAAAAAAAAAAAAACTGAAGAATTATTTCTGTGTCATCGTTACTTTATTTCCTTTTAGGTCAAGCAGTTCTTTGTGTTACCATAGAGAAGAGAGGTGAGTATTTAGGATTGATTGATGAACTAGGATCTGACCCTCTGTTTATGTTCTTCTTGTACAGTGCTAAAATTGGAAGAATGGAAGATGAAGAAGAAGAACGACTGATAGAGGAAGAGGAAAGACGAGAGCGGATGAGGAAGTTGGCGAAGAAGCGTAAGCTGAGCCACTGAGGGTATCGTGCCAGAACTGATGGTTTAGACTTTGATGTAATCCGCGTCGCGTTTGATCCACGGTAGCCAGCAGCAGTGATAACTACTTAATTTCGGCTTTCATGATGCCTTGTGCGAAATTATTTAGCTTCACTTATTCAAGTGGTAGGGATTTTACTTTTGTTGGTAAAATTAGATTTAATCTTCCTCCTAATAATATATCTTCAAAGTAATTGATTTTTTTTTCCAAATTCTGGCACGTAAATAAAATATGTTTTTTTTATGGAAATGTCATTATATATTATTAAAGGATTGTGGTTATCATCATTATTAATTGTGCTAGGGTTATTAAAATTATTAAAATTTTAATTTAATTTAACTAATAAAAATAATTA
>BPVZ01000013.1:1108621-1124745 GCA_020521535.1 Rubroshorea leprosula
GTAATGGTAAGATTGGTGTAATTTCAGCAAAATCCGGGACATGAGACACATAAATATGTACCTTTTTCTCCACCTTCAACACCCCCAAAACATCCCTAATGTCATGATCATTCCTAATAGGTTTCAAACCATCTATAATTGTTTTTCTTGGTTCTAAATACCATATTTGGTCAACCATATCAGCATCATATCCAGCAATACCAATCTTAGTATAAAGTTCAAACAGTGTAAACTTATCCCTATTAATAATCCAGTCATCACATTCACCATCAACATATGAAATTGAATTACCAGCTTCCTGTATAAACCTCCCACCCAAATGAATGAAAATTGGTACAAATTTGGTTTCTGCCTCATTTCCTGAATCATGCTCACCCTAATAAATAAAGCAAACAAACAAAATAAATTATTCAATACAGATCTGGTCTAGACGCGAGTCAACACAGCAGACACCAGAAAACCAGCAGCATTGAAAGCAAAAATTTTAAGACAATTTTACTCAATAAAGAAATTATTATTAAACCCAAAAGTAAATGGGAAAAACATAAATGACACAAACTTCCTATTTAAGTGGGGACCTAATGTCCTTTTCTCCTCGACTAGTTATGCAATTCAACATGCATCAAAATTTTTGCATCACTTTTATCAGACAAGGGTCCATGTTAGTAAAAAAAGTACCCTCTGAATCAGTTAGACAACAATAGAAAAAAGGAGAAGGGAACCCATATCGATACCTCGTCTTCCAGAATCTCTTCGCTTGTTTCCAGGTCGACATCAACAATTTCGGGGTCATTGAGGTCCATCGATCCTACTTTCGAGTGACTTTTCAACAATCGCAACTTCGATTCCCTTGGCAAATCCTTGGCATCACAGCAAATCTAGGGTTTGAGTTTGAACTTTGAAGGAGAATCGGAGAATTGAACAAGGAAGATAGGATAAACTCTGATAAAATCTCTGCAATCCCAAAGAGGAGAATCGAAAATGCAGTGGAAAATCTCTATGGAAGTTATTAGGTTTTTTTTTTCTCCCGAAAGAGCAAGCCAAAAGACTTCTCTGCAATCCCAGGGTTTATCGCGTGTTTATTGGAGCTTCGGCAGGCAACGTGGGGCCCATTTCAGTGGATTGGCGCCTTTGGCTCACGGGAACATTACATGGCAATACGTTTCGTCCATATCAGCACTTTTTAAAATTTTGTTCTCCACGTCATCAAAAAAATTATAAAAAATGCCACATGGCAGATTTAACGGCTCAAATTAACAGAAGAACTAACGGAGTGCATTTCTTATAGTTGAGGGATCAAAAAAGTGCAAAAAATTGTTAAAGGACCAAAAATGTTCATTTCTTAAAGTTGAGGGACCAAATTTAGCATTTAACCTTAGGTGATTGATGAAGCTTGAAAAAAACTTGTGTTTTTATTGGTTTGGGGTACCATGTCAGTGATGTCTTGGGAATGTAGCAGAATTTCTTTTCAAGTACGAGTTAGGTGCCTTAAATCTCTGTAATATGGGGAAATCTGGATAAAGTGGGCTTAACTCCCTGTGCCACCATCCAACTTGTTGTCATTGAAGGTTTTAGTCCCCCAACATACAACATCTGTTATATAGCCCTTAAACTACACATCACTTAAACAATTGATCCAAAATTGATGGCATATAGTCATGTTCGTTCTTAATCCATTAACCTATGCTTACTTAGCACCATGTCATTGCCACGTTGGAGGAAAAATGGTCCTAGTTGGATCAATAGAGGTGGAATAACTTAAATTGGCACCATTGAATTTGTTATTTCTGAGGGTTTTAGTCTTTTAACAAACAATATTAGAATTTTGGTTTCCTAAATTATATATTTTGTAGATAATAAACTCAAAAGTTAATCATGGAAGTAACGTGAGTGACAAAGAAAAGAAGAAGGTTGGTATAAATTAACGTCACTCTCCTAAAGCAATTATTTAGGATTGATGATTCTTTGTTTTTGTATGTTCTTTTTGTTCTACAATGCAAGAATTGCGAGAAAGGAAGATGAAGAACAGTTACGATTAATAAAGGAGCAACCGAGAGTAGATGGGGAAGTTGGCAAAGAAAAATAAATCATCTGAGGAAATCAGAAGAATGTTCAAGCAAAGCTTATCTCTGATGATGCACTTTTCCTCCACTTTATTCCATATGATTGCTTTTGAAGATAGCGTGGGCTTGTTTAAGAGTTTGTATAGAATTGTAGTAATGAAAAAGATAGAATAAGTGATATATCTATCTTATGAATAGGGGTTTTCTGTTTTCAATTTCAAGATAAGGATTGGATATGAATGAGCTTGCTCTAGGCTTTTGGATCAGCAAAGGAATATATAGGATTTAATTTATTGGTTCTTCTGTTTTGATCTAGAAAAGAATATGCTGATTACCATTTTTCCTTTTACAGCACCCAAAGATATGCTGATTGTGATGATGATAATGAGGACAAGGAAGACGACGACACAGAGGCAAACTTTGATGTGATTATGAAAAAGGAGAGAAGAAGGTTAGTATAACCTCAATTATTTTTGTTGCCATAAAGAAGAGAAGCTAAAATTTAGGAACAAAACAACCTAATTATATCAAATCAATCATAATATGTGAACAGTTGACCAATAATCTCTTTATTAGTTTATGTATGTTCTTTGATGATGATGATGAGTGATGACACCAAGGCAAAATTTGATGGGATTATGAAAGAGGAGAGAAGAAGGTTAGTATAACCTCAATTATTTGTGTTTCCACAAAGAAGAGAAGACAAAGTTTAGGATTGATAATACTCTATTTATTAATTTATGTGCGTTCTTTTTGTACTACAATAGAAGAATTGCAAGAAAGGAAGATGAAGAACAATCACAATTAAAAGTTTATGACCCTTGCACTATAATAGTGGTCCGCAAGCACTAAATTAATTGTAAGTTACAAATTTTGTTCGGGTCACTCCTGGAAAAGACTTTTTTATTGTACAAAAGTTGAATTAGAATAAAATTAAATGCAATTTTTCTTAAACTTTTATCATTAATATATTTTATTAATTTTTTTATCTAAAATTAAAATTAATCAAACTAATTCAATTAAAATTGAACATATATAGGAGTATGATTATAAATAAAACTTCTGTTAGAAATAAACAATAAAAAAATTAATAAAAGGCATCTACCTTTCGAAGCTACTGATATTAATCATATTGAAAAATGTGTATTTTTTTCTCTCTCTTAGGTTTGATCCCTTCCCTTATAAATATGTTAAAAAAAAAGGTTAATAAAAATTAATTAGTTAAATATTTCAATAGTAATTTCTAAAATAAAAAATCTAAAAATTGAGTTACATATTGCACTTGAACCTTTGGATCCCATGACATAAGATCAATATAAGTACATTCCCCCCAACTTCAGACTAACCGTTAAAATTCGATGTCTTACGAATTTGTTAAAATAAATAAAAAAGGAGTTACATATTATTACAGGATTGACAACGGGGCAACTAACGTGGCAGGAGGATAGGCAGTTAGGATTGATAATGTATGCGGATAAAGATGTATGATGACCGTACATAGAGTCAGGATCATTCTGTCAAGTGCATACAAAATTTTCTCTATACAATTTTTTCCCTTCTCTTCTCATCCCATTCAAATACCCTACTTCTCATCTCACCTCTCTTCACAATTCTTTTCTCATGTTTATCTCTCTAATTCTGTGTTCATTGTGAATTGGGTGTTATCACATATCAACGAGTGGGGGACGGAAGATGATAAAAAAAAAAAAAAAAGGAAAAATGGTTAACAAAAACTTCATCATATTATTACGAGATTTTATTGTAGCAAACATTCACGAAGCGGCTGGCGTGCATCCATCATTTTAACTGTTACTAGTCACATGAGAAAGCTTTGGTCTTTTTCCGAGTTGTCGGATTTTAAAAGCAGCAACCGTGAAGTTCTACCTTCTATCTACTTCTTCTTCATCTCCTCGCTTGTCCTCAAGTGTTATTACAGGCGAGATGTTAATGAAAACTCAAACTTTGACACACCCCACCACAATCCCTTCAACTCCTCCTTTCCCAAATCACAGCGCACCCAACCCAAGACTGAAATTTGTCAAACTTCAAGCACTTTGTTGTTTGAGGTAATAATATTGGATTTCTTTTCTCAGATAGATGAACAGTGGAATTTCAATTTATGTACTTGATGTTGTTTGCAGGAAGAATGACAAGTTCAATGGCTTATCTAGTAACCCATCTTCAAAGGAGTGAGCTTTCTTTTTCCTTTTTCTTTTTAAGCAAAATCCCCTTAATATATCTCCAACATTTGCATTTTCCAATGCATGTCAGGTCAGAAGGTCATGAGAATGCAGAAATGTCTCAGGTTGGTGCACCTGGTTTGTTGTTTTTGCTTTAGGCAACTCATGATGAATCTGTTTACGAGGAGGGTTTTGTGATTTTTGATTTAGGGAGAGTTGCAATCTTCAAATGTTAAGCCAGAAATGAAAGACAACCATATATGGCGGCTTTTCAAAGAAGCTCAACAGAGTAGGTTTTTAGCTTATACTCAACTTAAATTTTGTGAAGTTAGTTTCATCTGTGTGAATATGCAACTATGCAAGTGCCTGATTGTTTATAATGGAGTTGTTTTATGATGTTCTTTTCAGACATTTTGTACTTGAACAAACAAAGGCTTGTGGCTCTGGAGGAGCTGGACAAAGCAAACAGGGAGAAACAGTTGCTGCTTGATAGGATACAGCAACTGGATGCAAAAATGCAAATTCCTGGTGTGAAAGGTAATAACCCTTTCAACCTAGATAATTAAAAGCCTAACATTTATTTCATTTTAAATGTTTCAGAAGGATTTTTTGCCTTTAGTATCTTGGTTTTGTTATTGATTTTAAACTGAAACTGACAAATAAAAAATTTAACCGAGTTATCAAAAATAGGGCCTTTTATTATTAGATAATGATTCCAAAGAGTGTGTTTAGTGAGGGAAACTTTACCATGAGCCCAAGTATGAATGCTGGTACATGCAAGACTTGTTTTCATCCTTTGGTTTTGGTTGAGAATTTATAGAGCAGTGTTGTTCTGTGCCAACTTCTATGTTCTTAAAGAGAAGAATCTTTGAACTAAAAGTAGTGAAGGGTACTAGTCGAACAATACATTTCTAAGGAATCCTACATTAACCAGATAATATATCACTTTGCTGGGAGTTGCTTCTCCGGATAGACTCACTGGTCCTCACTGGGATGATTAGCAATGTGGAAGCATCTGATTTGAGAAGGCTGGTCATGGATCGCAAAGTTAGCCTAGCTGATGTCTTCTCTGATATCCTGCAGAAAAGAGATGCTGAGATTCTGGCAGAACTCCGCCAATTCTCTGAGGGAACCAAAAAGTAAAATTGTCTGGTAGAGCTTACAGTAAAATTTACTTTAAATATGGGAAATACAAAATTATGGCATGGTGTAGAAGTCCCAACTTTGTATTTTAGAAACTTCCTTTTTCTCAATGTAGGAAGAAATTTTGTGTATATTGGCACCATAAATACACATATGCCATCTGACATTGGAGACATCCAGACAAGTCAAATGTATTGATTTTGTTGTTTTCTTTCCATACAATTGTAAAATTTATCCTTCCTCTTCCATATAACTAAGGAGGACATTTCAATATCTAGGAGTTAAAGAATTCTTTTTGATTAATTGGCACAACACTTCCCTGTAAATTTTGGTCATATTCCTTGATGCCTTGTGTCATAGATGAAATCTAATTCTTTAAATGGGAGCTCTTGCATCTTTTGGAGAATCTCAAATGTCTTAACCCCTAGATCATGCACTTCTCATTGTTGATAATTTGTGCATTTCAATTCTTTTTCTTGCTTTGTTTCTCATTGTTCTTCTTTTCCAATTTAAGTTTCCTTCTTCTTTTAACAATTTTGTTTTATCTTTAACACAGGAACGGTTATTACATTATCCACATATGCACTGAAATGGAGCCACTGGTTTCTGTTGGCCCATTGTCATCATATGTGACTGGCCTATCTCATGCATTGCAAAGGAAGGGCCACTTGGTGGAGGTTATTTTGCCAAAGTAATTAATGGAACACATTTTCTATTCACTTAATTGGTTGCAAACCCTACTTGGTTGTGGAAGATCTAGACTTTATTTTAGTATATTTATTAGGAATTTTCTGAAATGATACTTCCTGTGGTTCTTGAGAAAGAATCTTGAGAAGAATGGAGAAATGCTTAGAGACTATACTAATTTATTAAGGCACTGGTTTTATCTTCCACATGGTTTCTGCGTGATATACTGAAGATGATTAGAATTGACTCATTCAACTTTGTCTACTACCCTAATTGAATTACTCAATTGCTGTCTCTAGCACAAAATTTGCTGGTATTGGTTTAAAATACAAACTCTATATATCTCTTGAATGTTTATGAAAATGATGCCAAATTTTATGTGTTTTCTCTTCCATTGTTGGGAATAAGGTAACTATTGGTGTTGTTTGGTGTAATAAAATTGTAGAATAATAAATTGCTAAAACAAAAGCATCAGGATGATATGTTTCATTGATGCATCACTCTGTCAATGAATAGAATTTATAACATTTTGCATTGCTGTTAACTACTGACAATAATTTCAATAATTTACAATGTGAAGCTAATGCGTCTAATTTATTGACATAAATTAAGTTACTATCTGAATAGGTATCCCAACCTTGACCTTGATGAAGTTGAAGGACTACAGGAAATGGAGGCAGAGTCTTACTCGTATTTTAATGGTCAGTTACATGGAAATAAAATCTGGACTGGGTGAGGTTTCTTAATTTGTTTCTATTGATCACATATGTGACAGTTTATGATTAACTTTTCTTCCACTTGGTTGTTAATGGGATAAAAACATAGCTACCATTTTTACCCCTAAATTTCTTTCTTCTATTGAAATTGTTGTACCTTTCTTAACTTTCGGTTCTTCTTGTCCAGTGTTGTTTATGGTATTGGAGTTACTCTTATTGAACCTTTGTTTTACTCATCATTCTTCAGCCGGGAGAGGCTGTATGGTTATTCAGATGACTTTGAACGGTTAGTGTACTGGCTCTAAAAGTTATTTCCAGTATATCTAATTTATGTTTTTGGTTTTAATTCCCTTTTTTTTTAAAAAAAATTTAAATTTGGAGAAAATTTTAAGTTTCACTTTTCAGTTACTTGTCTTGGTCTTTACATCAAGAGACTGAATTGCCTCAGTATAGTACATTTGTGCGTAAAATGAATGATTGACTATAATGTCATGGGTAGGCTAGTACACAGTTTGTTTTGTGATTGGTTATCTGTTTGATTCTTTCAGATTTTCCTATTTCGCTCGTGCATCTTTGGATTATATAGTAAAATGTGGAAAGCAGCCTGATGTGTTACACATACACAACTGGGAGGCTGCTATTGTTGGACCACTTTTCTGGGATATTTTTGTTAAAGAGGTGCATCTTTTAACCCTTTTTTTTTTCTAAACCTTATTGGATGTAATAAAATCTTGAAGGACGTTGGCTCTTTTTCTTTTTTTTTTTTGCCTTTTAGCATCGTAAAGTCAGTTGTATTAGCTGGATTGAGAAAAATTATTTTAGTTAACTTCTTTCCTTTAATTGAACCCAACTATTGACCTACTAAAATGGAAAATCATGCTGTCTGAAATATGGTATGATTCACGAAGCAGAGGGTGATGGCCAGACTTTGAGAGATTTGTGTATTAGTGAGTCTTCCTTTAACTTAATGTAACAAGGTAGAATCTTTCTTAATGCATGAAAGAGAAGGATAAGTGTGGAGCAAGATGTATGCATGAGCATGGCTTATTTGGGGAGGCCTACCAAGCAGTTCCCTGGCTTCAGCAAATAAAGTCTTTTTTAGGTTCAGTAAATTTGCTTCTTTCTGCCTGATCTTACTTAATGTCAGAAAGAGATTTGTGGTTAAGAGGTGTGCCAAGGAAGGAGGTGGTGGTGTGGTACCTTGATAGGGTGTAAAAACAACTGTGAATGGAGATATTTTACTTCAGAGTGTAGTATGCGAATAACCTAATGCTTTATGTAAGTTACTATGTCCATTTTCTTAGTATCTCACATGAGTATTGGTCTTTCACCATCTGAAAAATATTCTCTTTATTTTTTGATCATTTAAAATACTCATTCTTAAAATTCAACTAGTTAGTTAACTCATACCCTTTTTTAGGCTAAACCCAAGCCTTTATTTATTTATTTATTTTAACTTCTTGCATAATCTTTGAGAGTACTTCTTTCTTTATTATGAGGGGTCGAATAGATTTATGGTGAAGCTGTGAAGGTATGGCATGACTGGCTTATCTTTCTGGAACTTTAGCAAACTATATTCAGCTCTGAAAGTATTAAGTGTTTTCAAAAGACTCAAATTCTATGTCGTTTATTGCTGTTTTCTTTGAGAGGCAACTCTCTAAGACCAATTTGATTTAAAGCATTGCATAATTTGAGACAGCTGACTTTTTCTTCTTGTTGATGTTCCAGCTTTTTGTTAGTTTAGAATATTGTGGCTTGTGGGAAGACATTGGAGCAATACCAGTTTTAACTTTGTTTATCTTATTGTCTCTTTCTTGCTTGTATATGTGCAGGGCCTTGGAGGCACTAGAATTCTATTAACATGCCATGGCCTCGACTCACAGGTGGGTTACTAAATGCCTCTCCCTGGCTTTTAGTTTTCCTATTAAATTATATAATTATGGCTTTTCTGTTTATTTTCCCCTAATGTTTTCTTTTATTAACATTTAGTGTCTTGAGCAACCTGATAAGCTTGCTCTATGTGGTCTGGATCCTAGTAGGCTAAACCGTCCTGATCGTTTGCAAGATAATGCCAAGACACATCTGGTGAACATCTTGAAGGTGAAAGCCTCTACATTTTACAATTGGTCTTTTCTGGAGTCATTCTTTTTGAATTTAAAATTGGAGCAAACTCCTGCATTTTGCTTAGATATATAAAAGTTGATTTCTGAACGTATTGCTGGTGTTGGCAATATCTTTCATTCCAACTTTCAAAATGCTATTATCAAAAAAACCTTTCAAAATGTCTGGTAAACATGAACTTCTGTCTCTTCTTATGAGATATAAGTGAACCACATCAATTATGAAAACTATCAGATTATATATATAACCCAATTCTAAAGGGTGCAACAAAGTCGAAAAGAGGAATGATTTTAGTGTTCTAGATTCATCCTTGTTTTAAGGTAATTTGCAGAGTCTGATGGGGAAAAAATTGTTTTCCAAAGAGTTACAACAAATTTAAAGAACAGCAATGATTTTAGTGTCTTGGGATTTAACAAAAAATTCTTCACCATTCTTTACGAGGAAGAAGTAATAATTGTGTTAGGTACAAGAGAAAATTAAGTTAGAACAGTTTTTTATCCAATCCAATATTGCAATGAGTGAGGAGTAAGATGCCTAATCCAAAATCTTTAAAAAGTTATTATAATGAGCTTTGTTGTCATGTCTTCATTATCTTTGCATCTTCTGATCTTCAGCATTCATATTCTGATCCTATACTGCTTCCTACTTTGCTAAATCATAAATACATCATCAGCATTCAGCTGATTTTGTTTGTCCAGCTGTGAGCATTTATTTTCAATGAAACCTGCAGGGTGGGATAGTTTATTCCAACGAAGTTATAATTATGTCTTCAATACACTCTAAAGGAAGGATCATTCATAGTATGGGTCATGGACTGGAACCTACCTTAGCCACTCACAAGTAAATCTCATCAATTCTGAATTATGTCTTCTTGTAGGTTTTATTTTATTCTTTCTCCACTTCTGCAACTGGAAATGACATTTTAATTTCTTATAGAACATATTGATTGGTCATATTTTTCTCTACTAACAAGATCTTAGCTGAGTTTATTTTTCATTTTTGGGTAAAAAGAACTTAGCTGAGTTGACGCCTGCTAACTTCAAAACCTTGATTCTGGGGATATAGTTAGTGGTTCAAACTCTGCAATAGCTAAGCTCTAACTTCTTTGCCCATATAGAAAATTATATACTGTCATTTTTATCAAACTTGATCCCTTGTATCTTAAAGCATTACATTCAAGTGTATCTTTTCCCGTTTATGTTGTTTACCTGTGGCTGAAGGGACAAGTTGCATGTTGCTCCTTGTGGATTTGATAATTCCACCTGGGATCCCTCCAAGGACAAATGTCTTCCAGTAAGCTATAGTGCAGAAGACATGAAGGGAAAAGCTGTTTGCAAAGTTGCATTGCAGCAGCGGTTGGGTTTATCTCAGCAGGCTTCTACTATTCTTGTAAGTGCTGCATTCAAGCCCTTCAAATTATATATATATATATATTTATTTATTTATTTATTTATTGTTAGGGTAATTTAATCTATATTACAATTTATACCATGGTGATCTGAATGGCTTTGTTGGGAAAGCTGCTGGAGGAAACGAAGTGTTATTATTTCAGTTGAGAAGTTGTGATGGAATCTATTCAATTTTTTTAGTCTGCACACTCTCAGATTTGTTTCAAATAAATGATATTTTTACCAGGTTGGATGCATCTTCCCAGGAGTATTAGATCTTGATTTGGAGAAGTTGAAAGCAGTTGTCTGGAATGCTATAAAATTAGGAGCCCAGGTTTATGCTGAGAACTATTTTCCATGTCAGCTATAGCATTCAGTAAAGATATTCTGTAAATTTTATTTCTTCTTCTGATTTTGGTAATAAACATAATTTGCATTATGGTTACCTACAGTTTTTCTTCATGGGGAATATTGTAAACCCAGCTATAAACAGATCACTAGAATCTTTCAAGGAGGAGCTCAAGGTACAACATTCTCTCCTTGTTGTCAATAATCATTCTTTGACATCTCAAAATAGTTTTGTACATAGCATCATACATTCTGAGCAATCACCACAGGTTAGAGGATAATTCTTTCCTTTTATGCCATAATGCTTCAATAGAATTTTCCATGATTATTTAACCCGAAAGAAACTGATTATTATTTTATGGTAGATTGATTTGATGTCAGAGCAATAGTTTCTCCTGACTTTCCTCAAACCACTTTTGGCTAAGATTGTTGCCCCTTATTCCTTCTGTTGCTAATATCTCTTTGATATTCTCTTTGATATTCTCTCCAGGGTGGAAATGTGAAATTCTTATACGCATATGATGAAGATCTATCCCATTTGATGTATGCAGGATCTGACATTATAGTGTGCCAGTCATTTCATGATCCTTTATTCCAAGTGCCAGTAAGTTATACATGGTGTTCTTTAACCAAAACCAAGTGCTCCATTCGTCACACTATCTTTCTTTTATGGTTGTAGTTATTAACATTTTACCTGTGTGCATTATGTTCTGAATTTTTTGTTTTTTGGGTGTAATGTTTGAAATATAGCTTAAGGCTCTAAAATATGGAGCTGCTCCAATTGCAATAACTGCAGATCAAAAGATGTTCAGGTAACTAATTAGTAATTACTAGAGACCTTTGAAGCACATAAACCAAACTACTTCTGCAATTTTACATCTATGAATATGAAAAGGAGAATGATCTGTAACTTTTCTTTGTGCTATGTCTTTACAGACATCCTGTACATCATGACCATGATGAGGTCACTAGATTCTCCGAATTCATAAGTTCTACCTTTGGAAACATGTTTCTCACTCAAGCCCTCAATGAAATTGTGAGTATCTCCATATGCAATCATAAAGATTAGCTGCTACATGACATCAGAAATTACTTACAATATGTTTCATTCCGCACCTGAGCACTGAATCTTTTAAACCGTCTTGTCACATATTTTGGTAGATGAATAACCCATCTGCATGGAAGCAGAAGATAATGGATGCCATGGCAAGGGACTTCTCTTGGGACGGCGAGTGCTATGATATTCATGTCTCTGCATACACATCCATTAAAAGTTTGTGATGTTGGAATATAAATGTACATATATGCACATGGCTATGTCTAGAGATTATGCATGTATCTACTGCATCCGAGAGGACAAGATAGTTTTAACCAGCTCCTATAGCAACTCCTGTTAGAGCCATGGGTAATAAGGGGTTTGAATGATCAATTCCTCATTTGTAAAGCCTTGGCCTAATCAATTGTCAATTATTTGCTGCTTCACAACACCAGTAGCGCCAGAGATATATACACACTTGATTCATACCAGAATTGATCTTTAACACATCATTTAGCACTAAAGTAGTCACATGCAGCTCCATTTATGAAAATAGAATAATGAGCAGTAGAAAAACGTTTCACATTCCACTGCACAAATTGAATCACAGGACTTTCCTAAGTCTGATTTCATCAAAGGCATGCCCCTTCCATCAAACAACAAGAGGCACCTTGCTTTGCTGTGATACTTTCTTAGGTCTGCAACACCCTACCCTAATCTGGTGTTGTCCTAGTATCCACAAAAAAGTTGTTGTTGGGGTATGAATACATGGAAAACAATAATAGCCTTGAATAGTTCCAGAGAATAGGAAATCCAAAGATTCTCAAGCAAATGGAAATTTGGAAACGAGATTCTGAATAGTTCTATCTGTGGCAAAATACTTGAATAACACCAAGGTTTCCAAGCTAAAACATCCCGCCTTGATCCTACAACAAGATTCTGAATGGTTCTATCCGTGGCAACATACTTGAATAACACCAAGGTTACCAAGCTAAAACATCCCACCTTGATCCTACAACGATGTTCATTGAAAGGATTGGATGCAAAGAAGTGTTTCAGAGTCGGTGCTGTAATTTCTACAATCTTGAGAGAGGTACGGTATTCACAGGAAACAGCTAGTGTCTTGACTTTGGATGCTTTGACATGAAACCACAAACTCATTGGTAGGCATTAGGCATTGAAATGCCACAAACTCAGTATAAGGGTTTTTCTTCTTCTTCTTTCTTCTTCTTTTGTAATGTTCCTCCATGGAGAATTCAAAAAAACAATTTCAGAGAATTCTCACCAGTGAAATCTGAGAGAGCAATATTAATGCAACTTGGTAAGCCTGATCTCTACTTCAGTTTTCTAATTTTCCAAATGCTTGTATCATTCTCAAGATCGCTTACTAATTACAATAAAAGGCATCTGTAGATGTTATTAACTAATCATTGTCTTTTTTGGTAAAGAATTAATTAACTAATTATTTTTTTCGGTAAAGAATTAATTAAGTAATTATTGAATTTAATGTGAGGGAATCTTGCCAGTAAGGCGTCTGAAGGGGAGGCCCTAAGCTAAAGCCATTCGTCTCCATGTTTGTGTGTGTGTTTTTATTTTTTGTGTACGTTAGGGGATGATCTTCCTTTTTTCTTTTTTTTTGTCCTTTCTAAAATTTAAATTTAAGATTTTTAACATAAAAATATAATAACTTAAGATTTCTAATATGAGCATACAAGTTCTTAATTACTAGAATGTTTTTAAGAGACTCTATGTGTGTTATGTGATATTGATAAAATTGTATTCTTTTTAAATTTATAATCAAGATGTTTTTAAGTTAATTTTTGAATATTTCAAAACTAATTCTTCTCCAAACTATCTCAAGGTGCACCTCTACATCATATCGATGAATTTAAAAAAATGAATTACCTTTATACTGGTCCTAAAACTTAAATTTTAAACTTATTTTATAAGATAACATTATTTACTAATATATCCAACTCTTGGGTAATTAGATGAAATCCTGCCTTTGGCATAAGCAGCAGTACGTCTTGGCATATTAGGCAGTAAGTAGAGGTAGAGCGTAGCATGGACCAGGACCAGCATCCAAAGAGGTTGAGAAAACTGACGACAGAAGTTGCAGGGCAGTGTATTCGGGTAAGTAGAGTCGGTGATGTTAACGTGAATCACCTAACGACCCTTCCTTTTTCTATTATTAAACTTTTTGATGTTGGGATATTACATTAAATCTCCCTTAATCCAGAATCAAATCATATCAAATTTTATAAAAAATAAATTTTTTATAGTATTTATCTTTTCATTTGTAAAATTTGAAATAAAAACTTTATTTTAAAAAAAAATCAAACTCTTTTTATTCAAAGAAACAAGCTATTGATCCTAACAACCCTAATTATTCCAATAAATGTATTTCTTAATGAGGGCATCCATCACTTCCATGCACATCGTCCATAATGATCAATCATCCTCAAAGGCTTTCCATTTTTAATCTTCTTAGTTGTCAATCTATCATTCCATACCGGTGATATGGTTGTGTGGCCAAGGACAATATATAAATGTTCTCCAATACCACCACTCTCGTTTTGTTTGCAGATCATTATATTATTATTGCACAATAGGATCTTAATCTAGCTTACAATAAATAGGATTAAAATGGAACATTGATGCCCACTAAACTTAATTATTTGTTGTTTGATACTACACCCACAATGTCATTTTATATCAGAATTTTACAATATTAACATAATAAATGAAACATATACTTATTTAAACTCACAATTCACCTAATAAAAAGAATCAATCATAATTACTGTTGGGGTAAATTATGAAACTTAATTTTGAGATAACTTTGTAAATGAATTGATTTCCAAACTTATAACACACATTCTCCTTTATCCCTGAATTAGTGCTCAATCATTACAATCCAAAAGATTGTGCAAACCAAACAAATTAAGTCGTCCCCTCCAAACCAAACATGCACCAAATTCATAACAACCGGTTTGTTAAAAGGAGCTCCACTTTTCTCCCTACTAGTGTGGCTACACCCTTTTGCCACTAATTGCTGAAAAGGATGAATTATATATAGCCCTAGTTGGTTGATAAAAGGCTTTCTTAGACAACTAAAAAGTTTTGATCATATATAGCCCTAGTTAGTTGATAAAGGGTTTTTGTTAGGCAACTAAAAAGTTTGATCCTTAACGAGGTTATAGTATAGCATTTTAAACGTATTCCCTACACACAATATGTAGGTTACATTCTTTTACTTGGATAATAGATGTATGGTGAATGCTTATCAATGCAGTATAAGAGGAGGAAAATTTTCATTTCCATATGCATGTTTGATTTTGCTGTTAAAACAAGGTTATCATTAAAGTTAAGATTAGGCTAAAAATGATCTTTCATAAGTGTTTATGGCTTTTTTACAAGCTATTTTTAGTTTTTAGAAAGTTAGAAGGAACAAACTTTTAAAGTAGAATTTTTTCTAGTAATTTTTATTAATTTATGAAATTTTTTATAATTTATTTAATACAAACTAATCATTTATCGCTTAAATAAAAGTTACACGCAAGCAATGTTATGTTAAACCTCACTTCGGGCAAACAACTCTAGCTCTAAGAGGCTTTTCTCATTTTCACTTCTTTTTTTTTTTTGCTTCATTGTTTTTTTGTCTTAATTGGGGTGTGAGAGAATATGTACATTTTTTTTTAACAAATTTATAAGGAACCAGATTCAAACCGTTGCCCAAAAGAAGAGAAAATGCATTTACGGATGGCCTGAGACCACTAGGCCAAAGGCCTAAGTGCGAGAGAATATGTACATTAATTCTTTTTTTTTGACGGGTTTAGATTTTGGGAGAAGAGAGATTCAAACCCCGACCTGATACTGGGGTGCACTTTATTACGGTACTTTACTATAACACTTATAATTATCCAATCGTAAAACTTAGTTGAAGAGAATATGTACATTATTAGTAAACTTAAGACATAAATGTTTATATATAATTTTGTTAGGATATTATTTTTATTATAATATGAAAATAAAATTAAAAATACTGTGAAATAATATATTAATTAATATATAATATGAACATTAAAAAATTAATATATAATATGGCTTTAAAAAAAATCATAGTAGATGAAATGATTGTCATGTATTAATAATCTACATTATAGATAAAAAGTTAAATAATTCAATGATAATTTTCTTTCATTAGAAGTAAAATATTTTAAATTTAAATTACATAAAATGTGAAAATGTTGAAATAAAGGGGTGTAATCAATATAAAAAAAAAATCTATTTTCTTTTATTTCTTTTTTAAGGATATTATAAATAAATACCATTATTGTTCCTAAATATCTAAATAATTTAATAATAATTTTTTTATTAAAATAAAAAATTTTAAATTTAAATTACATAAAATGTGAGTAAAATGTGATAAAAATAAAAAA
>BPVZ01000013.1:1127536-1139394 GCA_020521535.1 Rubroshorea leprosula
TGTCCTTTATCACTCAGTGTTCTAGTTTTGGATGCAGTGAGTTACTATGATGTCTACTATCGGATTCTTTATAATCCTTGGTGATGTTTCCCCATTCAGGTCCATTCAGCTGACAAGATTCTTGAACTTCTAAATTTGGGGAATAGTCGAAGGAAAACAGAAAGTACAGAGGCTAATGCAACATCCTCACGGTTAGCAGTAGTTGATTTTTTTTTCCATGAAATTATTGTTTATCTTTAATTTGGCTTCCAAACTACTTTTTCATTCTAGAATTCTAAAGCCGTCATAGAAATTTCATTGCATGGAAGCTGAAACATTCTAGGCACAAGTCCAACTCCTACCCAATTTTCACACGGTGACAAAAAGAAATGGAGAAAAAGAAGAAAGTGAAACCCTACTTTTGTCCTTCCTTTTACTTCCCTCAGCTTCAGGCCTTATAGGAAGCTGGTGATTATCCAATATATAGCTAAATATTTTTTGTTAGATATATTCAATCTTATACCCAACCTTATTTTCATCTTTGGAGGAAACATGGTTTAATAGACCTACGTTTGTTTCTAACAAATTTATTTCTCTACCACTAATAAGACAAAATCATTAAACACAGAATTGAGTTTTCAGTTAGGTTGGTTCACCAGATGTTTGAAGGTTGTTTTCTGGAACTTGCAAAATCTCAATACAGAATACAAATGTAAAATATCCTAACCCTTAGCAGCATCAAGAATACTAGAATAGCATACAAAAACTACTAGAACCACATTGTTGCTGTGTTTTGTAGGTTTATCATCACATTGAACATTCCTGTTATGACACTTGAAGCACTATCCTGCAGCAGTCTTTCAATGCACTAAAACCTTTTTGCATGATCTCATTTAAAGTTTCTTGATTCAAGTAGATCGCATGCGGTTTTGGAGATTAATGTAAGAAGAAAACAGAGAAATAAGTATAGAAATCAAGTCATGAGAGGAAAACTTGCACTGGTGGATCTTGCTGGCAGTGAACGAGCTTCTGAAACAAATAGTGGGGGCCAAAAGCTGAGGGATGGAGCTAACATTAATCGTTCTCTTCTTGCTTTAGCAAACTGTATAAATGCTTTGGGGAAACAACAAAAGAAGGGTCTTGCTTATGTCCCATACCGCAATAGGTATCTGATGGTTGCTATTGCTATTGTATCCTGAGTTCCTTTTGTTTATGTGACTAACATCAATGTTTCTGCAGTAAACTTACACGGATACTCAAAGATAGTCTGAGTGGTAATTCTCAAACAGTGATGGTTGCGACGGTATCACCAGCCAATAGTCAATATCATCACACTGTGAATACCTTGAAATATGCAGACAGAGCAAAGGAAATAAAGACACACATACAGGTGAGACTTGATATAGTTTTTTCAGAAATATATTCAATTTTGTCTTCTTGAGAACAACTGGATTGAGTGTCTTTATAAGAGTTATTGTCATTCCCTTGCATGAATGCAACTATCTTTAGACAAAATATGCTTATTTTCTCATCTCTGTAGCCCATGCCAGATAATGCTTTAGAATCTGCATAAATTATCTGTCTCCTTGCTGTTTTACTTTCTTCCCTAGGTTTTAATTCAAAAGCAGCTGGCAGCTCTTGAGAAAACAAACATGCTTGGTTGCTGATATTAATTCTAAGAATGTTTCATCTAATTTTCTTCCTTTCCTTGTTAATCACTTTTAGAAAAACATTGGCACAATTGATACACATGTATCAGATTATCAGCGGATGATTGACAGTCTTCAGGTAAGCTGCTCCAGAGATCTTCATCCATATCATGGCTGGCTACAATATATCTAAACTTAGTTGATTGTGCAGATTGAGGTTTGCCGATTGAAGAAAGAACTTGCTGAAAAAGAAACACAGTTGAGTATCAAACCAGCTGAAAAGGTGGCTGATGATGAGCTGTCTTGGTTGAATGTTTTGAGCCATGAAATAAGTGAAAATGTTCAGGAACGCATAAACTTACAGAAGGCATTATTTGAACTGGAGGAAACCAACCTTCGCAACCGCACTGAACTTCAGCATCTCGATGATGCTATTGCAAAGCAACAGGTTAACTGCCCTAAGCAGCTTCATGTCTATATATGAGTAATTTTTAACATTTTCACTCCTATGTTTCCTTTTGCACTTATCCTCTTATGCCCCTAGGGTGATAAATGGTAAGTGTGAAGTTTGCTTCTTTACCTACTTTGACGTCCCAGCAGTTCGTTAGAAGATATATTTGCAAATTTGAAAATTGCCGTTTCTGTTTCTTCCTTCAAGGGGAAAAAATCTTTCCTAAACCACAATCCTTTTATGCTTCTTTTTCTGTTCCGAAGAATGTAAAAGGGTTTTTTTTTTTTCTTCACAAAATAAATGTTTGTTTTCTTCCATTTCTGTTTGGGGCCATTGTTCTGCTGGTAGAGTAATGGTGTGATCACCTTATTATTTTAGTGAGAAGAGTGCCCCTATTTTTCCTTCCTGTGTGCCACAGGCTATTGAAAAAGATGGAGCAGTTGTAGAAGCCTTGAGAGCAAGGAGACAAGATATTCTTGACAACATCCGTGACAATGATGAGGCTGGTGTCAATTACCAAAAGGTGATCTTTGGTAATGCTTAAGTAATAAAGTTTAAGCTTATTGCTTTTAATATCACTAACTTATGTTTTTATAGGAAATTAAAGCGAATGAGAAGCAGCGATGCCAACTTCAGGATATGATTGAGGAAGCCATAACTAACAATGGGAACAAAACCTACTTGCGCATACTAAGTCAGTATAGGCTTCTGGTGAGTAGACACTAATCTAATTAACTTTGGTACTGACATATATATCTTTGTAACAATTGTGAAGTATGTTCCTAGTTTCTACCAATTCTTTTCAATTCTTTTCAAGTTAAGACATGTAAACCTGTTGTTTACAAAGATGCATGATGTGGGCAGTTTTCTCTTACTGATACTGGTTACATTCTAAAAGAAATCATGGACTTCAGTTCCCAATATTGACAAAGCTTCATATGTGAAGCCATTGCCCATACCACAGAAGACTAATATAGTTTAATTGTGTGAATATAGGGAATGGCTAATACTGAGCTTCAGTTTGAAATGGCAATGAGGGATCAAATCATTCACAACCAACGAGAAGCCCAAAGAAACCTTTGGAACTTGCTCATGGGATTAGGACTTGATGAGAAACAGATAATGGACCTTGCTGCCAAGCAGGGAATAACTATTGAAGACTGGAAGATGCCGCACTCTGTGGGGCTTTCAGATACTGAGCTATCACCTGCTGCTCTCAAGTGTGGTGGTTGTATCAGTCAGTGGCATTCAAGATCGACTCACACCTTCCAAAACTATCAACAGTTTGGTTTGAGGTCACTTTCCAGTGGGCATTGGGACATATCTCCCACAATTTGCAGAGAGGAGAGTCATAGTTCCTACTACTTGCTGGCTCACGATCACCCTACATCACCATATGTTGGATTGAGGAAGAGTTCTGATAATTGGACTGGAAGCAAGCCAGTCTCCTGGTTTGGCATATCTGATAAACATTGCAGAGATGTGCGCAAATCCTTTCCTGAGACGAAAACTCAGTCTTCTTCACCTGGAGAAAGCTATTTTTTAGCTTCATCTCTCAGTTCTGATTTTCACCAGGGACAAAAGGTAGCATTTTCTTTGCCAATTTTGTATTTTTGCATTTTCCTCCTCTCAGCCTCCCTTGTTCTACCCCCTGTGATCTGCCATGCCTTTGAGTTTATATGAAGTGCAGATGCAGCATTCAATAGGTTTTAACTTGTACTGATCTTATCCCCGTTCTTCTACTACTTGTTAGCACAAGTTTCAAAGGTTCAGACCCTCTTCTGTAGCACATACAACCAATGCATTCATCTTAGTGATTTAGTTCCCCATCTCATATCCATGGTTATACTTTCTCCTAACTTGTAGTTTCTTGCTCAGGATGCATGGGACAATGCTTTGAGGCATTATATACAAAAGAACCCTCCAGCTGGAATGAATGGCAACCAAGATGCATTCAAAGAAACTATAACAGGTCATGGTATAACTGCTGGTTTTTTGGAATTTAGCCCATCTGAACAGGGCATTGCTACAAACTGCTCAAACGATATTTTTTAAAACACCATAGCCTTAAGCTATCCAAATTCTTTCAGCATTCCTCCTTTAACTACCAAACAGGCAATCTCTTTTGGATCCCAAGGTCCTGTTAACTGATGTTCATCACTCCAATTTTGTTTAGTGATGTATTTTTTTTTACCTTTCAGTGCTCGGTCTATTTTTTCATTGGTTTCTCTCAATGTACATCGGCTTAGTATTGGTCTGGAGAATTTCTGTTTAGGAAGAACTGTCAGATGATATGTTTCCCCACACGCACACAAAAAAAAAAGAAGAAAAAGGGGTGGGGTGTGAGGTAGCATGTCTACTGAGTTGGAAGTAGCGGAATGTAGTTTGTCATGTGGTGTGTCTGTACATATCCACCAAAAACAATTATCTGATTGAATTCAAGTAAATGTAGTAATCTATTAATCTCATCTCACGAAATTTGACAAATATATCATTTTGACATGATCCACTTTTTAATGGTTTTAGGCCAGTTTTGAAAGAAAATAAAATTTTCTGAAACCAATGTGATAATAGACCAAAGGTTAACCAACCAAAATTAGCTCATGGTGTAACTCTGGTCTATTTTTCCTTTTTCATACTGTGCCGATTCTGGCCGTGGGTGAGTTGCATGTTTATAATGTCGTCAACATTGATATGTAAATTCAATTTCTTTTTTTGGGTAAAAGGAAGGGGGAGAAATATATATTTAAATAAATAAATAGATGTCTATAATATTATAAGTAAGTTTTTTTAAAAAGTTTAAAATTTTATAAGAAGAAAAGTAAAAATTAATTTTTGAAATAATTTTTAAGCAAAATTTAAAAAAAATTTATATATTAATTTTCTAAAAACTTACTTAAAAAACTTTTATTTAATAAAATTTTACCTTTTAAACCGTATCACATACCCTTTATAATTTTACAATAACACCTAATAATGCATTAAAAATAGAGCTTAACTAAATTAATATTTATTAATTTAAAATTTTTTAATTTAAAATTTTTTAATTTAAAATTAAAATGAAATATTCATTTTTGAAATTTTTATAAGGTAACTCTTCTATAAATATATTACCAAAAAAATAACTCTTCTATAAATAAAAAAAAGTAATATACAATTAAACTTCTATTTTACAATTTAAATTATATTAAATTACTAAATAAAATAACATCTCAAATATTAAAACTCCACCTCAATCTAATGATTGTAGTATGTATCAACTACGGTACACTTTTTCTATATACAATACTGCCTGAACTTCAATTCTTGCTGTTCAGCGAAATCGCCAGGGTCCTGGATTCGCCTAAGCAGGATACCAAATACCCGACATGGCTGAGGACCCAGTAGAATCCTTCAAACCCTACACCCTCTCCCAAACCCTAACCCCCCACAAGCGCGGCGTCTCCTCCCTCAAGTTCTCCTCCGATGGCAACCTCCTTGTTTCCGCATCAGCCGATAAAACCCTCCGGACTTACTCCGTCTCCACCGATCACATTCTCTCTCCTCTTCAGGAATTCTCCGGCCATGAACAGGGCGTCTCCGACGTCGCCTTCTCTTCCGACTCCCGCTTCCTCGTCTCCGCCTCCGACGACAAGACCCTCCGTCTCTGGGACGTCACCACCGGCTCGCTCATCAAAACACTTCAGGGTCACACTAACTACGTCTTTTGCGTCAACTTTAATCCGCAGTCTAATATGATTGTTTCTGGGTCTTTTGATGAAACTGTCCGCATCTGGGACGTCAAGACCGGCAAGTGCTTGAAGGTTTTGCCTGCTCATTCTGATCCAGTGACGGCGGTTGATTTTGACAGGTATGGGTCTATGATTGTTTCTAGCAGTTATGATGGGTTATGCAGGATTTGGGATGCAGGGACTGGCCATTGTATTAAGACGCTGATTGACGATGAGAATCCCCCAGTGTCCTATGTTAAGTTCTCACCCAATGGGAAGTTTATTCTTGTTGGGTCTCTGGATAATGCGTTGGTAAGTACTTTCTTTCTTTTTGTTGTTTCTAGTTAGAATACTACTGCTGGTATTGTGTTACCTTCAAAAGTTTGATAGTTTAGCTCAGATGGAGGATTGCAGTTGAATGGAGGGTGTTGTTGGTGTCTTAAAGGCGGTGCCTTTGACCTATTTGTTGAAATTATAGAGTAAATAGATGGTGTGGAATAGGAATTTTTGTGGAATTAAAAGTAACAGGATTCAACTTTTGAAGTAAGGAAACAGAAGGTTAACTTTGAATCTCTGATCACTGATTTATTAGTTTTTCTTTGTTCAGGCCCGCTCTGCTCTCCTTCTTCTTTCTCTCTTCTTCCTTTTGTTCTATGAAATTTGGCATCTGATTGTTAATTTTTGTCTCCCCTCCTGTCTTGTCGAGTTTCCTTCCTACACTTTAATGAGAACTTCATAGTGTGTTCATTGTTTTGTTATTGCTAATTCCCCTTATTAGTGTGGTGTCCCATCAAGAATAGAGGTCTGTGTTATTTAGTCCATGCAACTAGTTAATATTGCCTAATTCTGCTAGATTATAAAGTTATAAAATCCATGTTTGGTAAAATGGTTGTAGTCCGCCTTCAAGAGGTTAGATCCATGGTTCTAATCTCCCCTCCCTTACCCTGTGGCCTCTCAAATGTACCCATAAGAAACAGCTGTTGGTCATATTTTTGACTCACTTGGAATTCAATTCTACCTTCTGCACATGTCCCTTGCTCATCAATGCAGCTTAAACTGGATCTTAGGAACCATGTCATTTGTACCAGTGTGAAGTTTTGGGAAAAATATTTGAAATGTTTGATTTAGACTTTTGAGCATCGAGCATTCTCATGTAGTTGTTGCTTCGAACCTGGTGAAGTTCGTTAGTAGACATTCCTGGCAATATATAAGTTTGGTTCTCTTATAGAAGATGAAAAAGTTAGTTGCTGAAAGCTGTTCACCTAGCAGAAATTTATCCTTCATGATTCTCTTCTCTAATGGATATATTCTCCTATAAACATGTATTTTCATGTGTCTAAATGTTACGCAGACATGACAATCAAAATATATGAAAGAAAATTTGATAGTTTGGGCTGTTATAAACTATCAATTTTACAATTTTACAATGGGTTTCTTCTAGTGTTTTTTTTTTTTTTTTAACTCATTTGAAATGCTAGATAACTGACGATTAATCACATTATAAATGCAGAGGCTTTGGAACTTCTCAACTGGGAAATTTTTGAAAACATACACTGGCCATGTGAATTCAAAGTACTGCATTTCATCTACCTTCTCTATCACCAATGGGAGGTATATTGTTAGCGGTTCAGAGGATAGTTGCGTATACTTGTGGGAACTTCAGTCAAGGAAAGTTGTGCAGAAGCTGGAAGGTCATACTGACACAGTATTGTCCGTATCTTGTCACCCCACTAAGAACATGATTGCATCTGGTTCGCTCAGTAATGACAATAATCTGAAGATCTGGATTCAACAGGAGGAATAAATAGCTTCTATGGGGAAAGTTCGTAACAGTACCGCAGCTTGTTTGCTGGTGTAGATTTTGAATCATAAGAAAGATCGTTTTGATGGCTGAAATGAGCACCATTCACAATCCGTGCTAATCCCAAATCAAATTCTTACGTTGTAGCTTTGTTTATTAATGACTTTCAGCCATTGTAATCTGAAAACTCATTCAAGTTAATATGAGCTCATGTTTTCAAAATGACTTTCATGTAATAATCTTTTGAGTACTGGTTTATCTTTCTCCTACGAAAATAAGGAGTAAACGCACGCGAACCGGACCAGCAAGAATCTCATCATGCAAAATTTAAAGGGTATATTTTATGAGCTTGATTTTGGCTATTCCTTACAAATCCCTACTTTGTCTCAAAGGTGGAGCGACCTGAGCATTCTCCTGTTGATCTGTATAAAGTTTCAATCTTTTTTGCAGTAAATCCAAAACCCACCCTGTATTTTCAAAGTTAAAAGGAGTCGCTTGTGGCCGGAGGATATCACTTCACAGTTGTAAAGTTCATTAGGAAGCTTCAATACGCACTAAAAACAATAGAAGAAAACGAGGGGTGGATCAGGATTTCGCCTGTTCAAATAATTCTTTGGAGCGGAGCTGATGACAACTTCGAAACAGAAGCAATTTCGTGTCTTTATGTTTTAGATGCTCTCATATGCTAATTATCATTCGTGCACTTGGATTGCCTGCTGCCTGCATGAGGACTTGCCGCTATGGTACTGCTACAGGTTCTTATCATCAGGTGCACACCATCTGTTCTACAAAATTCCCCAAAGAGGTGAGGTTCTATTTTTTGATTCATTGTGAAAAACTTTTATGGCTAGTAGTTTAGACTGTTAACTGAAAAATCTTCCTTACTGTATCAGCTAAGCATGGCAATGCACATGAGGCACTGGAGGTTTTCTGTCATATAAATGCATCGGGTACAAAGCCAACTAGGTTCCTTCTTTGCACTGCTCTTAATTCTTGTGCAAAAGCACTTAACTGGTGCCTTGGTCTGCAAATTCATTCCTACATTGTTAGGACTGGGTATGAAGAAAATTTAATTTTGAACAGTGCACTTGTTGATTTATATGCTAAGTGTGGTGCAATTGTTGCTGCAAGAAGGCTATTTGATGGCATGAAAAAGCATGATCAAGTTTCTTGGACCTCAATTATAGCAGGGTTATCCCAGAATGGACATGGAAGGGAAGCCATTTCAAAATTTCGGAAGATGATGTGTACTGACATTAAACCGAATTGTTTTACCTATGCTAGTGCTATTAGTGCATCTACAGGGCTTGAAAATCCATTTGAGCAGACTGCATTGCTCCATGCTCATGTTCTCAAACTTGGGTTTAATACTAATGGTTATGTGGCCAGTGCTTTGGTTGATAGTTACTCAAAGTGTGGACGGATGGATCCAGCTATTCTGCTGTTTGAGGAGACTACAGAGTGGGATAATGTCCTACTCAATTCCATGATATCAGGGTATTCTCAGAACCTATGTGGTGAAGAAGCATTGAAACTGTTTATGAAGATGAGGAAGGAGAATCTCAGTCCAACTGATCACTCTTTAACTAGCATTTTGCATGCCTGCAGTAGCCTAACTGTTCTACAACAAGGAAGACAGGTGCACTCTTTAGTTATTAAAATGGGCTCTGAACGCAATGTGTTTGTAGTTACTGCTTTGATTGACATGTACTCCAAGTGTGGCTTTATAGATGAGGCTCATGAAGTTTTCAATCAAACAGTACAAAAGAATAGTGTATTATGGACTTCAATGATCATGGGTTATGCTCAGAGTGGCAGGGCATCAGATGCTTTGCAACTCTTCAAGCATTTGATGATCAGTGAAGACTACACACCAGATCATATTTGCTTTACTGCTATATTGACTGCCTGCAATCATGCTGGGTTTCTGGACAAAGGGATAGAATATTTCAACAAAATGAGGGATTATGGGCTGGTTCCTGAGCTTGATCAATATGCTTGCTTGGTAGACCTCTATGCAAGAAAAGGGCACTTAAGAAAGGCAAGACAGTTGATGGAGGAAATGCCTTGTGATCCCAATCATGTTATGTGGAGTTC
Organism: Rubroshorea leprosula; assembly: GCA_020521535.1. Classification (NCBI taxonomy): domain Eukaryota; kingdom Viridiplantae; phylum Streptophyta; class Magnoliopsida; order Malvales; family Dipterocarpaceae; genus Rubroshorea; species Rubroshorea leprosula. The sequence continues at coordinate 1,137,224 of BPVZ01000013.1, forward strand.
CTTTTTGAGTTCTTGCAAAGTTTATGGGGAAGTAGAGCTCGGGAGGGAGGCTGCAGATAAGCTTTTCCAGATGGAACCACTTAATGCAGCCCCATACATTACAATGGCAAATATATATGCAGAAGCTGGTTTATGGGCTGAAGTAGCTGAAATTAGGAAGCTGATGCAGCAGAAGGGAATAAGGAAAAGTGCAGGTTGGAGTTGGGTAGAAATAGATAAGGGGGTTCATGCTTTTTCAGTTGGTGATGTAACTCACCCTCAGTCCCAGGAGATCTATGCAGAATTGGAAAAACTGAACTTGGATATGAAAGAGGCAGGATACATGCTCGCTGAGCAATATGGGTTAGAGAATACTGTGTTAACAATGGAAGACTAGAAACTTCAAATCTTTGATACTTCCAGAAGCAGCAGGATACAGAGAGTAAATCACGTCTATCCTAAGAACAAAATAGATAGCTATCCATCAGAAACCATACATAGGAATTTCTTAAGCGTTGCACATCACACACCATACTTTTTGCACATGATTGATTAGATTCACATTTCCACATTTGCTGGCCTATTAACTAAATATGTGATGCCAACATGATTAACTAGTCTCCTTTCATCTCTTTCTTGTTGGTGCTTAGGTTTGATTTGATCTGTTCTCCCTTTTGCCATGACTTTATGCCAATCATATTCATACCCATTGTATGATGGACAACAAAATGCAGCCCCATGCCCCATGTATTATCATGTCTTTTAAGATTTGATCCAAGATATATCCAACTTTTGCAGAAATCTTTTTAAGCAATGGTAATATTCATATTTCAACTCACATTTGCACCAAACTTGGCATATAAATCAACAAAAAATAAAAATAAAAATAAAAATAAAGTATACTTTTCTGCGACAGAAGTATTCAGATTTCAACTTCTTTTTTTTTTTTTTTTTTTTTACAAAACAACTCATAATATTTAATCCTATATCAGGAAATTGGTGTCATTCTCAACAATTGGTAAGATTTTTCTTTTTTTGAAAGGAAAGGATCTTTTTCATTAATCGGTAGTTGGTATGTCCAATCCTAATGGGTATTAAGCAAGGAGATTGGATTCATTTTTCTAGCCGAAAAATGAACTCTTAAATTCAAATTATATGTACAATCCAGTTTTATTTTCAACATCAAGAAGAAATCAAGCAGATTGTGTGTCACTTAGTTGAAAACAGAACCATTTTGTTACATTTTTATTGTTTAGGTACGTAATTATTTAAAAATGAAAATTCCTTTCCCACATTACACTGTTCAGACGTGATTAATTTATTCATGAATCATGCCTCCCTAGTCTCTTCAACCTCATCATTAATAATAATTTCCTTCTTATTTTCTTGCTCAATATCATGTCAAATCCTTAACAAGAGATAATCCAGAGGGATTCTTTAGTATTAAGTTTGCACTATTAACCACGTTCACAATGTGTTTGTGCCATCTTCCTTTCTCTATTAAACGTATCTATGTACTTTCCAATTCGGAGAAGAAAAAGCAATTTTCATTGTAACATTATGTTCCTTTCTTGACTTGATTATCATGATGTTATGGCTGACTATTACTACAGTTGGCTGCATGACATCCTTAATTTCTGTATGCGGACCACGGTTTGATTTTTGATTTTTTCTTTTTTTTGGGTTTTGATATATGAGTGCAAGTAAGAGCAAATATCCACAAAATAGATTATAATAATTAAGCGAAAATACACTTACTGCCCAAGATAAATTTAAAGAAAACTAATTATTTATGAGAGTGAAAAATGCAACTCAAAATAATGGGATTTCAGCCTGTTAAACTCTCATTCTGGCCAATTACTTGGCAACTATAGTTCACTTAAACTTAGTGTCTAGACCCATTAAAGAATTTGCAACATCTTTATCTCCGTAATCCCCACAATAATCATTTTGCTTTCTTGAGGTGTGCTGGGTACATCAAGGGATTGCTATTGGGTTGGTTTAACCCCTTTTTTTTTTTGTATTTATTAAAATATTTAAAATAACATTTAATTAAAACACAATTAAGCCTTTCCATCCAATTGTGTCAATGAAGTTCAGGTGCTGTGTTGTACTGGTAAGGCAAACAAAATGATACTAATTAATTAAGGACTAACTTGGAAAGAATGAAAGTTTGAGTGGCTTGTTTAAGG
>BPVZ01000013.1:1160080-1173467 GCA_020521535.1 Rubroshorea leprosula
GGGTGGATTCCGGAGTTTATCGCTGAGTTGCCGGAGCTGGAGGTGCTGCAGTTGTGGGAAAATAACTTTACTGGGAGCATTCCTCAGGGGTTGGGAACTAATGAAAAGTTGCAGCTTCTTGACGTTTCTTCCAATAAGTTGACAGGAACTCTGCCGCCGGACATGTGCTCCGGTGACAATTTGCACACTGTGATTACTTTGGGCAACTTCTTGTTCGGTCCGATACCAGAATCATTAGGGAAGTGTCAGTCTTTGAGTCGGATTCGGATGGGAGAGAACTTCCTTAATGGGTCGATTCCGAAGGGGCTTTTCGGGTTGCCGCAGCTCACCCAAGTTGAATTGCAAGATAACATTCTCACTGGAGAGTTCCCCGTGACAGATTCCATATCTGAGAATCTGGGTCAGATCAGTCTTTCCAACAATCAGCTTACCGGCTCGTTACCAGCTACAATCGGTAACTTTTCCGGGGTGCAGAAGCTGCTTCTTGACGGTAACAGGTTCTCGGGTCAGATCCCTCCGGAGATTGGTAGATTGCAGCAGCTGTCAAAAATGGACTTCAGCCACAACAAGTTATCCGGACCCATTGCCCCAGAGATTAGCCAATGCAAGATGTTAGCTTTCATTGATCTTAGTCGAAATGATCTTTCCGGTGAGATTCCGACTGAGATCACAGGTATGAGGATACTGAATTACTTGAATCTGTCAAGAAATCATTTGGTAGGTGGCATTCCTGCTTCAATAGCTTCTATGCAGAGTTTAACTTCTGTTGATTTCTCGTATAATAATCTCTCTGGTTCGGTCCCCGGCAATGGTCAGTTTAGTTACTTTAACTACACATCATTTCTGGGGAATCCTGGACTTTGTGGTACGTATTTGGGACCCTGTAAAGATGGGGTTGCTAATGGAACCCATCAACCCCATGTGAAGGGAGGACTATCTGCATCTTTGAAGCTTTTGCTTGTTCTTGGGTTGCTTGTGTGCTCCATCTTGTTTGCAGTCGCAGCAATACTTAAGGCAAGATCATTAAAGAAGGCTAGTGAGGCTCGAGCCTGGAAATTGACTGCATTCCAGCGCTTGGACTTCACCTGTGATGATGTCTTGGATTGCTTGAAGGAGGATAACATTATAGGGAAAGGAGGTGCTGGGATTGTGTACAAGGGGGTTATGCCTAATGGTGATCAGGTTGGTGTGAAAAGGCTTCCTGCAATGAGCCGGGGGTCTTCTCATGACCATGGATTTAATGCTGAGATACAGACTTTGGGAAGGATTAGACACAGGCATATTGTTAGACTACTGGGTTTCTGTTCAAATCATGAGACTAATCTTTTGGTCTATGAGTACATGCCCAATGGAAGCTTGGGAGAGGTTCTTCATGGCAAGAAAGGGGGTCATTTGCTTTGGGATACAAGGTATAAGATTGCAGTGGAGGCTGCTAAGGGACTTTGCTATCTACACCATGACTGCACACCTTTGATTGTCCATCGAGATGTGAAATCAAACAACATCCTTCTCGACTCTAATTTTGAAGCCCATGTTGCTGATTTTGGCCTGGCTAAATTCCTGCAAGATTCGGGTACATCCGAGTGCATGTCTGCAATTGCTGGTTCTTATGGATATATTGCCCCAGGTAAAATTTATTGTTTAAAATTAATCAATCTTGTTCATGTTTTGCATTTCTATAGATTTATCTCAGATTTCTTCTTCAGTTGCTTGTCAAAAAAACAGTTAATATTTTTCCCAATAAACCTTTTGGCTCATGACATGATTTTAGGCTTGAGATAATTGCATTAGCACCTACCATGATTTCTTGTAGTGTACTTCACTTTGACTATTATGGGGTCCTAAGGTTTTTTGTTGGAATGATTTGTGCTCTGAAATTTTCTTTGGCATGTAATGGTCTCTTCAGTTTAACAAGTGGCCAGGTAGGCTTTAAAAGTAAAAAAATCTATTTTAGTTTGACCAAATAATCTTGTCCATCATTGAGACTTACATCTTAAAGCAGTACTTCAAATTGATTCCAACTTATGTTTCGATCTGGCCAGTCAAATAGGTTATTGCGAATGCACATCAACATAGCGATTAAGAGCAATTGTTCTACTTTGATGTATACCTGAGAATTGGTTGTCCTGTTTTGCAGAATATGCCTACACACTGAAAGTAGATGAGAAGAGTGATGTGTACAGCTTTGGTGTGGTGCTGCTAGAACTTGTTAGTGGGAGAAAACCAGTAGGAGAATTTGGTGACGGCGTAGACATTGTTCAATGGGTTCGGAAAATGACAGATTCAAAGAAGGAAGGAGTTCTCAAAATCCTTGACCCCAGGCTCCCTTCAGTTCCTCTCAATGAGGTGATGCATGTATTCTACGTCGCGATGCTCTGTGTGGAAGAACAGGCCGTAGAGCGCCCAACAATGCGAGAAGTTGTTCAAATCCTAACAGAGATCCCAAAACCACACACCTTAAAACAGGGAGACCCCACAATCACAGAATCCTCACCATCATCAGGCACCATCACAATAGACTCTCCCAGTCCTAACTCCTCAAAGGACCCAAAAGACCAATCTCCACCACCAGATCTTCTCAGCATCTAAAGTAACTTGGTTTGGAAGACTGCTAAATGTTCTGCTGCTTCTAAATTTCATGAATTGTGGTAGTTATTAATTACTTCTTGGTGTTCTTTGATTTTCACTTCTCTTTTGGGGGGGGTATCTGCTCTAACTTTAAGGTGTTTGAAAGTTTTGTTGTGTACAGTAGGATTGGTGGGGGAGGGGGAATTTACTTGTAAGCTTTTGTCTTCGTATCTCATCGGTAATGGCATTCTGCTATGTTAGAACTGTTGTAGCTCAGTGGAAACATCAAGGGAAGAGATGTCAGTGGACAGTGGTTTTTCCCAATGAGTGTTTAAATGGGGCAAGATTGATGGCGACAAAAATGGGATTGGGTTCTTTTAATATTTTTCTATTATATACTATTTATGATTTTTCATACGTATGTTGATTAAACTATAAATACCGCCGAGATAATTCTTTACTTTTCTAAATCCCTCACCATCCGGACTGGAATTAATTTGATAGTCGAGGATATAATTATTAAAAGATTTTATGAATTTCCTTAGTTAATAGCTTGGATTAGGTGTGAATAAAGGGGTCAAAGTTATGACCACATAAAAATAATATAGTTGTATTTGATAAATTGCTAGGAGCAATTAATACTTATAACATTTGTCGTTAGCAGATTTTTTTTTTTTCTATGTTGGTTGTATAACGAAAGGTAATTTTCTTTTATTTTTATCTTACTTTACGCACATATTATGCGACTCAAATTTAAAATTTTTTACGTTTAATTAAAAAAATTATAACTGAATTATTAGATCGTTAGTTGTTAATAACATATTAAACAAGTAATATTTATTATTTAATAATTTAAAAATAATTTATAAATTAATATTTTTAAACACTTTAATTGTTAAAAATTAATAAAATTAAACAAATTAAACATATTATGTGCCCCAATAATTATTTGTGTGGCCGTATCATTGCCCCGCCAAAAATGAGTGCTCCTTCAATTTGCAAAACTGGAGAGTGAAAACTAAAAACTCCTTAGCCTGTTTTGAGGGTTCTTTGTTTTTCTGAATTAAATGGGAAGCATAAGACAATATTTCCTTCAAATTGGCTGCTGCAATTTTTGAACACCAAATAGGGAAATACTTCCCTAGTTTCTGCCTCCCCTACCACCCATTAATTGGTTGGGTTGGAAGTGGGCCTATCCTAAATGGTCCCCGGCTTTAATTAAGACCACGTTTTTATTGTCCGATTATAAAAAAAGGTGACTAATCATATTGCAAAAAAGTGATTATATTTTGAGGGAAAAAGGCCTTACATTTAGGAGGTTTATCTTTGTTGTTTGGTGATATAAGAATAAATTTTTTATATAATTTTTATATATCATTAAATAAATAAATATATTTAATATCATATATTTAAGTTAATAAAAAAATTAATCATTTAAATTACATGTAATATGTATTAAAAGATGATAAAAAAATATTATCTCTAAATTATTTTTCATATTCATTAATAGTTATAGTTTTACAGTCCATAACAACAGTTTCTATTATACAAAATAAGTGCAATCGAATGTCTAACGTGACTAATTGAGAATTATGTAGCATAGTTCCTTTTCATCCTGTCCAGATTGTAAAGACTTCAAAAGAAAAGAACTTTAAATGGAAGCTGCACTAAAAAAGAAAAAAAAAGGACTTTTATATGGAGAGCTTGTTGTTCCTCAAACTTTAATCTCCATATTTGCTGTGTATCAATGTTGTTTCTTGGCTTTCTTTCTTACATTCCAGCATATCAGCATTGTTCCTCACAACAGAAAATATGAGAAATTAGTATTAAACTAAAGTAAACAAGAGAAAAAACAATATTAAATAATATTCACAAAAATGAAAAATAGTAGATTGAGACGTGGATTAATCACTCTTTTTAAGATATTTTGTACCATTTGTACAACAATTTTATGTGATCACGTTATCCCAAGATACAACAACCAACATTTTTTTATTATGGCTTTACAAGAACTGCACCCTTGTAAATTAAGCTCCATATATCACCAACTTTCCTTATCCAACAGAAAATAAGAGTGCAGCATAGTACTTTGTATAACAGCATATAACATAAATGGAGGGCTACCTACCTATAAATTTTTAAATTATAATTGAAATATAAATATTAATTTAAATAATTAATTAAATCAAAATCATCAGACAATAAGTATATAAATGGTTGCAATAAACATTTCATTTATTTTCCTTTGAAAAACGCATGCTCGTTAAATTTGTAAATCAATTTTTAATTAAAATTTACAACAGAGCCCAAGGAGAAAAACCATATATTCAAGAAGTCTCTCATATCTAGACACAGACAATACTACACAACAACTCTGCATGCATTAAAATTTGGTTAACTTGTTTTTAACACGTCTGTCTGATTTTGATTTGAATAGGCAAAAGGGAATAATGGAGTGAAAGAGTGATGTGGTGGAGGTGGCGTGTCCAGTCTGATCTCTTACAGCATTTTTCGTTTTGCGGAGCCCTTGATGATGAGATTGAACTTTGATCCAGTTTTCTATATAATTTTGGTCAATTTGTGCGTCTGCTCCATGTAAATTTGTAGGCATTCATTTGGAGGACTTGTGGTGATGAGCATTAATTGTTTTGTTAATGTTATTAAATTTTATTAGAAAAATATTAATTTTATTTAATTTGATTGATAAAAATAATTAATAAATAATAATTTAATTAATATTTATTATTTAATAAATTAATATTTTTAGATATTATAATTATCTATTTAAAAATATATATAAATACCAATCAAATTTTAATATCTTAAAAAATAATTAACGGTCATAACCCATCTTCATTTGGATGAGTTAGGAAGTTAGGGCCTGTTAGGTGTGGTTTTTAGGAGTTTCAGTTTCTGGACATTATTCATATCTCATGAATTTAAATTTCTTTTTTAAAATCTTATACTTTTAAATATTTTTTTAATCTCAAAAAGTTTTTAAACAGTAAAAGTTCAAAAGTTTTAAATCTAAATTTCTCATAAACTCTATTTTTAATTATTTTTCACTCACTTTTTCACAATTTTAAAAGTTAAAGTTCTATTTTTCTCTTTAATAAAAATTTAAATTTATCGCTCATAACAGTACTTAAAAAGTAAAAACTCTCACAAACCACACCAAATAGACTCTTAGACAGAAACCTCATTTGCCTTTTGTGTAAATTACGCTCAAGATTATTATTATTTTTTTTTCAAAAAAGCATTATTTCCAGTGAATTGTGACAAGGTTCGCACTTAATCTCCTAAAAAGTCTATATTTCTTCCCCTGAAAATGCATTTTCAAAAGAATTTTGTCTTACTTTTTTGAAAAATTTTTAGACTAAAATGTGGCATTAGTAGTAAAACAACTGGAAGTGTTATAGTGTGGACTGTCCAGTCGAAGCCAACACTAAGAATTCAAACTCAATAGATATATCATTGCTCAATGATTGATGGCTGAGGAATCTATTTTCCACACCAAAAAGATATTGGGAAGAAGGGAAGGGAAATGGGAGAGGTAAATTAATGTGATGTGGTGGAAACCAGAATGCATGTTTGTAATTACGTTCAATGATATGATGAATTTGATGTTTGATGGGGATATTTTTCACAGGATTGAGCAGGAAAATTTGAAAAACATGGCAGAAAACAGAACACATGAAGCTGGTCCTCATAAATGACAGCTAACTTTTACAAAGAGAATGCATCCAACTTCAGCGTCGTTATTCCTACAAACAAAAAATATATATATATGTTGGGACCACACAGACAGACAGATTGTTTAATATTTGTTTTTAAAATATTAATTTAATTTAATTTAATTATTAAAAACACTTAATAATTGTAAACTTGTAGCTATTAATTGATAATTGAGAGAATAATTAATATTTATTAATTAATAAATTAAAATTAATTTAAGTATCAAAATACAATAAATAATTTTTTTAATAAAAAATATATTTTTATAATTTTAATATTTTTATATGTGACAATAATTATATCGAGACAGACACACTAGAGATTGTCCTGTATTGGTCTAAACGAAGGTTAGACTTTAGTTGCACTAAGAAAACCATACAATATCTACAGGATTGTCCTATTTTTCTGACATTAGAAAATCTACTAATTTATATTAATGAAAATCTAATTGGCCTAACTCACTGATGTAACATGAAATGAAATGAAATGAATGGCATTTTCCGATCCCTTGTCCCATCCTTCTCTTCTTTCCCCTTTAATTCCACAGTGTGGCCACCCCCCATTGCCTTTTTTGTTTTTCAAAAGAAAAAGCAAACAGCCTATTTAGTGTCTTTAATGCAAGTGTTCAAATCTAATTTCCCCTGATTGAATGCCTATCATTTGTTTCTCCATTGAACTATTCTTAGGATTCTGTTCGTATCCAAATTCAAGTTAATTTTCATTTCACTTTGATTGTGACATTAAGGCCATGTTGGATATCTAATCCTTTTGACTAAAATAAAAATTGATAATTATTTTTGAAAATGTAAAACAAACACCAGTGAAGTTTTCCCAAAAATACAATTTAGAAGTATAATAAACAAAGGCTAGCAAAAGAAAAAAAGTATAATAAACCAAGGTTTAGTTTAGTCTGGTTATAGTATTTAGTATTTTATTTTAATTTTTAAATTTAAATAATTAAAATTAACTATTAGAAACTATAAAATTTAAAATTAAAATTATCAATTATTAAATATGAAATTTTAAAATAAATACTAAAAAATTTAAATTTAATTACTTTATAAAACTTTTTAATTTTATTTTTAAATTTTTAAAAACAAAAACAAAAATTTTTAACTACAACTATACTAAATAAATAGAGTATAAATATCTAGTAATAATTTTAGAAACAACAACTTTCAAGGCAGCAGTTCCTTTACAACCTATGCACTAAAGATATGTTTAAAGGATATATCAATTTCGTGCATCCATTGAAACCCTTATTTTGAATGATTTTATTATTATTATTATTATCTTTCAAGGCAGCAGTTCCTTTACAACCTATGCACTAAAGATATGTTTAAAGGATATATCAATTTCGTGCATCCATTGAAACCCTTATTTTGAATGATTTTATTATTATTATTATTATTATTTGAATATATTGCAATTATTTACAAATTAATTGGAGATGAAAAAAAAAGTTTTTATAAAATTCGAACGTACAATCTACTGAACATAAACAGTTTTAACCCATGGTTTAATGTTACTAAATCAGAACGGCCTTTATTTTGAATGATTTTATTATAACAACAAAAAAACTACAAACAACCCACGTAATGCTGATAAAAAAAAATAAAAAAAAAAAAAAAAAAACCCACATCAATATTCATTCCACTATACAAGTGGAGACTGTGGAGTGAGAAAAAATAAGTAAATGGAAGAAGGTTATTTTGTGCAATTAATCTTTTTAATTAGAGTAATATTATATGACGATAATTATTTTTTGGTACAAGGAATAATCTATACATGTGCACCTTAGATAAAGAGACAAAATGAAGCAAGAATCGGGTACATACAGATACAATATTAATGTCTAATGTGTCCTACATATAAGGGTGGCAGAAGTGAGAAGCTTGTTGCATGGTTCGAAAATTTAGTGCATGCAATGAAAGCAGAATTTAGGGAAGTCCAAAATGTTGGTATCCTTATTTATTCATGTGGCACCCACGTTACAGTCGCGATTTTAATGTTTCCAAGCCATCACGTTGCATTCTTCCATTCATTTATAAGTTTGCTATTAGTATTCCTTACGCAAATTAAGATTTTGCCATATATTTGTGGGCACCTAATTTTGTTAATAACTTAACGAGGTGGGGATACATTGATTTTCCATTTTTATTTACTGTCATAGTATTTTTAGGTTAATTTACATGCATTTAGAGATTAATTTTTTGCTGACTGATTTTTAAAATACCTTTTTACATTAGTTTAGTGCGTTCAAAAGAAATTAATTTTTTTTAAATGTTAACATCAAAATTTAAATATGAAATTGATAATTACTTACAAATAAATTTATGACAAAACCATACATCAAACCTCCAAACTTACTGTAGATTCTAGATTAAGTTTCTAAACTTTTATAAAAGCAAATAAGCTTATAAAATTGGTGATTTGAATAATTTAACTATTTTTTTATGGCAAACATCCATTTATTTGTACCTTATTTACATAAATAAGATATTAATATGTTATTGCCTAAGTGGTTGGTATTGACTTTATCCATGCAAATAAAGTATAAACAAGCTTTAAGTTCACAAGAAGAAAAATGATTAAATTGTCTAAATCAACAAGTTCAAAGACTAATTTGCTTCGATAAAAGTTTAAAAACTTAATAAAAAATTTAAAATAAATTCAAAAATTTAACGTAATGTTTTGCCTAAATTCATTAACGTACACCTACATAAGGTGAGACTCAAACCCACAATATCAACTTCGTAAATTTGCAAGGACGTAGTATTTCCACTTCAGCAAAGGCCTTATTGGTGCGTACCTTATAAATTAAATTAAATACCTTCGTATTTTTGGTTGGAAGAATTACTGAATGGTACCTCTAAATCATGCCCCAAGGGCTCAATATTATTGACTTTACCAAACTTATAATAAACAGTATTATTTCTCTCTTCACTTCTGGTTCTACTCATTAATTTCCTTCCTTTATCAACAGCTAGGTCCAACACGATCTAAAAATTAATTTCTTTTTCTTTTTTCTTTTTAGCTTTCCTTTCTATCCCCTTTTCAATGGTGTGATTGGAAGAAGGGAAAAGTGAAAATATAGAAGAGAAATAAGGGGAAACAGAAGAGAAAAGGGGAAAATAAAATTGAGCTCCTGGAAAGGGAGAAAAAAAAAAGGGATGAGAATTAAAAATTTTACCAATAATTGCCTCTTAACCTTGGAAAGAATCTTGAGAAAGAAATTGAAAAAACAGGGCCCATATCACAGCGTTTTGTCATGAAATTGTCCTTGTTTGCCTTTGCCATAGAGCAAGGGTTGAACGAGTGAGCCGAAGAGGGGAGACAGGATAGTCCAAATGTTGGGAGGAAAAGTCATCAAAATTGGTAGCAAGGACAGTGATTCAATGGGAAATTGCTTGCTTGATTGGCCCATAGACATACCAATTTTTCATGCCAAAGGAATCATAATGGTCTTCTGTGTTTCATTTATAGCTAATACAAGTTCAATTTTTGTCTCTTTTAAAATACAGTCCAAAAGAATTTTAAGTTAAAAATCTTAGATGTAATGTGAACGTAGGATAAGTTAGAAAAAGTTAAAAGTGACAATGATCAATTATATTATGTTATAAAGTTCACAAGATAAGATGATTAAAAAAAAAAAACATTTGTAATTATAAAAAGGGGGTGCATAGGTAGAATATGCATTTAAATTCCGCATAATCAGGATGGATGAAATCAACAATCCCACTTAAACATAGCGAGATGAAGCAAGAAGAGCAAAAGGAGAGACATGAGTGGGAGGCCTTTTCATGTTCATAGGCATGCATTTTGAAAATCCAATGTGGAATAGTAGGAGTGGAGCTGGACCCAAGCGACTGATCAAAAGATAGCTGTAAAGGATATGAAAAAGTTTTGCACAAAGTTGGACCTTTGGCAATGACTTTGCATTCTTAGCACCAAAAGGTTGAACATTTGAAATGAGAGGAAAAAACGTGGGACACAGTATATGAGGGAGACATTAATATCATCAACATGGGTTCCAACATGTTGTCCCATATTAAAGCAACCTTTAACCAAAGTCCACTCCATTGCATAATTTTTAACAATCAAAACTCCCACCCTTAATTTGTAGTCTTTGAGTAGAAAGATTGAGAAAGCAAAATCCATTAAAACAAAACACCAATTATGTAGTGTATGCGCGTTAGTGTGTCATTGTAATGGAAAAAAGGAAATGGGAAATTTAATTGTGGGGTCTGGGAAATGGAAGGGGAATATATTAGAATTCAGATAGGATAAGCATAGATAAGAAGGGATGGGGAAAGCACTCTATGCTACTTCTCTTTTATTTATTTAAGGCCTCACGGGGCTCCATCAGCTTTTTCACCATTATCCAGCTAACCTCTGCATAGTGTTATGCATAGACTGTTGATGCAGTGCAGCATATAATTGAAGACTGAAGAGTCAAAGCTTAAAAACAAAAAATACTGAAAGTGGGTTTGGTTTTGTATTTTCAACAAACAGAAAAGCAAGATCGGTTTCTGGGCCACTTCCTCATATATTGATCTGTCCTTTTAGCATAAACGCATATGATGTTGGAAAGATAGTGGATGACAATATTGTTTGGTGGAATCATGTTATGAATTCTGATTTTTTTTTCCCCTTTTTCGTTGAGATAAAAAGAACGGAGGGAAGCGAGAGTAGGAAAAACGAATTGATAGAAACAGGACAGGACAGTTTAGAAAGGTTAAAATACTAATTTGAATCCCTCAACTTTTAGATTTATACCAAAATTGTTCTTCAATTTCAAAAAATATTAAAATTGTTCTTAAGCTTTAATTTTTAACATCAAAAAAATCCTTTCATTAACAGAAGTGTTACGGAACTGATTATTTTGTCAAAAAATTAGTTCTTTTTTAAAATACTAATGATATGTAAAATCAAATAATCATATTTTATTATCATGATATGTTTTTATTTACATATTAAATTAATATATAATTAAAATTAAAAAACTAAATTGATATTTATAATCAAAGTTCAAGAACTAAACTACTATTTGTCTTTAAAATTTAAGGATTAAATTGATATTATCTTCAAAGTTGGTGGATTATTTTGGTATCAAAAATTAAAATTTATGGATAATTTTGATACTTTTTTAAGTTAAAAGACAATTTTTATACAAATTTAAAAGTTCAGAAATCAAATTAGTATTTTAATCTAAAAATAACTGCGAGATTAACCCAGTCAAGCGTTTGAATATCCACGTTATTCTATATTAAAAAAAAAAAAAAAAGGAAGGGAGAGGGGGACGAATTGATGGAACCAATATGCTGGGCCGGGTCAATAGAAGTCCAATTTTCTAGGCTGTCAGTGAGTTACTAGGTTATGAGCTTTTGACCAATTACGGCCCATAAATTTGCCTGAAAGGATAATCTTGTTCTCTAAAGGGCTGCTGGGGAGTTCTTCTGAATTTGATAAAAAGAAAGAGCAGGATTGTACCAAAAAGATGGAACAGAGTTTGTATCTGGTAATCTTGTTCTCTAAAGGGCTGCTGGAGAGTTCTTCTGAATTTGATAAAAAGAAAGAGCAGAATTGTACCAAAAAGATGGAACAGAGTTTGTATCTGGTAACCATCATAACCCTCACAAAAGCTGTACTCAGAGGAGCATGCGGGAATCCCACAAAGTGGGTCACCTATAGCTTTTCCAGCAACACAGACAAGTAGAGAAAAAATATCTTTGAAAAATGAAATGCTTTAATGCCTACTGACACACATAATATATTTGGTTTAGGTGAACTCTTCATTTGATTTTAAAATAACTAATTTACAATCTGTTCTCTTTATTACATGAATTTCATTCAAGCTCCAAAGACAAATATCTCCTTGCTTAGGTTCCATGCAAAAACCATTAGCACATAACGTGTAGAACTTGCCACTTATTTCCAGATATCTTTGTTCTGAGATTTTAGTAAGCAGTCTGTTTTGAGTTAATTGCCATATGATTATTTCTTGAGGAAGGAAACCCCTTTCTCAATGCTTGCCGCTAATTCTTTCTTTGCCTTCTCCAAACCAGCTCTGCCAAATATCATTTAGCATTTCCTGTTAAATTTCTATGTATATTGGATAAATATTTTCAAAGTGAAAGTAACATTTGTGGATACAAACCTCTCGTACTCGTTTAGGGGGCCAAGAGGGTACACTTCCTCGATTCCAGATCGACCAAGCTGTACTTTGGATGCAAAGAAGGGCAGTTCAGTCACCTAAAAGGGTAGCTTGTTAGTTCACATGAAAACATATAAAGTCCACCATAGGAATGACAAATAAAGAGAGATCTAGTCTCTGGTAACCTACATGAGAAGCCACAAATGCACATTCGACAATGCCAGCGTCTCCTCTTAAGCCCCGAAGGCATGCATCAGCGAATTTTACGGCAGCATACGCCTGCAATTTATTTGCATTTCCCAGTTTATATTTGTGTGGTGGAAAGATCAAGTCATCAAGCTAAAGAAATGCATAGTGTGGAAATATCATATATAAAATCCAGAAGAGAATGCTAACAAACCATTGATAATGTTGCAGATCCAGCACCAGCTTTGGCCTGCAAAATATTACCAAAAACAGCGAATTGTTAGGGTTCTAGGATGTAAATGCAAATAAGCAAATTGCAAGGGTTCCAATATGGAGTTATGAACTTTCTCTCCAAAAATCCAAGTATTAGATACAAAAAACTGTTGTTTAGAGCCGTCCCCTTCTGGCTTATAGATATAAACACATATTTATCATCAGTTAATGATACCAGGCCAAAATCTGTAACTTCAAGGAACATCTTCCTCACAAAAAAGATTTAATAAGCAACATGCTTTATGCAATAATTGCTAAAAATTATCATACAAGCATTTGATTAATGTATCTTATTTGCAGCATCTGGAAATCTTTAGTGACCTGTAGAACAGTTCCCTGCCATAACTTTGGAGTATAAAAATGTGTTTTGCTCGACATTTTGAGAAACACCTACAGAACAATGACTTAAGAAGCAAAGAATATGCTACAAAGACAAAGGTCTCTAGATTATCATTCCCTCAACCCTTG
>BPVZ01000013.1:1182610-1199849 GCA_020521535.1 Rubroshorea leprosula
AACAACCACTAACCATTGTATAGCCAAACAGTTATATTTATCGAATCCGCTATTTACCATCTACTACTCACTTTCCGTTATCCGTCATCCGTTATCCGCTAACCGCCACCCGTTACTTGCTACTGCTATTCACTATCCGTTACTAACTATCCGCTATCCGCTATCCGCTACATTTTATTTTTAACTGCTGTACCAAACATACCTTTAATTTGATTATAATATATTTCAAGCACTAACATCTTAATTAAGTCCATAAATTTTGTTTACTTTTAAGTCAACACTTTAAACCATTCAACATTAGTCACACACCCACTCACCCACCCCTAATAATGATACCCATGAAACGATAAACCTCACCAAACGATAAACCTCACCACAAACGTCGAAAACAAGTAGAAACTGGAAAGTGTTTTCCTGTTCCAAATTACACTGTCCTTTTCATGTGAACCCACTGAAACGGAAATCACGCATTTAACTTCCCCTCGTTTTTTTCCACCATCCAGGCAGTATACATAAACCCTAAAACATGCTCTGATTTCGTTTATTGCTTGAAATGAGAAAAGTGGCTCTCCAGATTCTGCTGTTTCTTTCTCTCTGGTTCTTTTTCTGTTTTCCTCTTGTGCTGTCACTCAATGGGGACGCTCGGGTACTGCAGCGGGTCAAGGATGACCAGCCCCACGACCCACACGGGAAGCTCGGTGATTGGATTGCGGGAAGTGATGCCAATCCATGTAATTGGACTGGCATTACTTGTGACGGTCTGAGCGGTGCTGTCGTCGCTATTGATCTTACCAACTTTGGTCTCTCAGGCGGGTTTCCGTCCAGGCTCTGCCATATCCGGACCCTCCAGAACCTCACTCTTGCCTCCAATGAGTTTACCGGCTCTCTTTCCTCTCTTACTCTCTCTGAATGTCCTCATCTACGAGTGCTTAATCTCTGTAGTAACTTATTCGTCGGCAAGTTGCCCGATTTGTCATCGGAATTTACTCAACTTGAAGTGTTGAATCTTTCTCAGAACAACTTTTCTGGTGAGATTCCAGTGAGTTTCGGGCGGCTCCCAGCTCTGAAACTTCTCGATCTAACCGGTAACTTACTGAACGGAACGATTCCTTCATTTCTTGGGAATCTGAGTGAGCTGATTAATTTGGAACTCGGTTACAATCTCTTTCAGCCGGGTCATCTGCCTCCAGAGATAGGAAACCTGTCAAAGCTTGAGATTCTATACCTCTGTAATTCGAATCTAACCGGAGAAATTCCGGCTTCCATCGGAAATCTCATTTCTCTGAGAAATCTTGATCTGTCCATCAACTTTCTATCTGGTAAAATTCCAAATAGCATTGGCAGAATGAAAAGTTTGGAGCAAATTGAGCTGTATCGGAATCAGTTGAGTGGGGAATTACCTGAGAGCTTCGGCAATTTGACTAATCTGCTTCGATTGGATGTTTCACAGAACAGTCTTACCGGAAAACTACCTGAGAAAATCGCTGCAATGCCCCTTGCGTCGTTGAATCTCAATGACAACCTGCTGTCCGGCGAAATCCCTGATGTTTTAGCTTCAAATCCCAATCTTGTGCAGTTGAAACTCTTCAATAACAGCTTCACGGGAAACTTGCCTGCAGATCTTGGGGAAAATTCTGCTTTGGAAGATTTTGATGTGTCCACCAACGATCTCACCGGCGAGCTGCCTCCATACCTCTGTTATAGAAAAAAGCTTCAGCGTATTGTCATTTTCCACAACCGATTCTCGGGGAAATTACCGGATTCATACGGTGAGTGCAGAACGCTGAATTATGTTCGTATTGGCTATAATGAGTTCTCCGGTGAAGTACCCGCCAATTTTTGGGGTCTTCCTGGGCTGAACTTGTTGCAATTATATAACAATAATTTTGAAGGTTCTGTTCCTCCGTCGATCTCCAACCTCCATGGGCTCTCCGAGCTTAGTATTTCAGGTAACAATTTTACCGGTGAGATACCGGAGGAAATTTGCGGATTGAAGCAAATTCAAGCAATTAATCTGGGCCAGAATAGATTTTCCGGTGAAGTGCCGTGGTGTATAACGGAACTGAACAAGTTGCAGAGGCTTGACTTGCAGGACAACGAATTGACCGGAGAGATTCCGAGTTCAGTGAGTTCATGGACCGCTTTGATCGAGTTAAATCTGGCTAGAAACAAACTCACCGGTCAAATTCCACCTCAACTCGGCAGTCTACCGGTTTTGGAATATCTCGATCTCTCCGGTAACTCTCTGACCGGCGAAATTCCGGTGGAATTGACAAGGCTGAAGCTGAATCAGTTCAACGTCTCCAATAATAAACTCAACGGCAGAGTCCCTTCCGGTTTTGAACACGAGTTGTTTATCTCGGGTTTATTGGATAATCCGGGTCTTTGCAGCCAGGATTTGGATCCACTTCCTGCTTGCCCGAGGCCCCGACCCGCAACAATTTATGTTGTCTCTGTTATGGGCATCTGCATTGTGGTTCTTATCGGGTCTTTAATATGGTTCTTCAGATTCAAGTCCGAATTCGGCCGCAAAACCAAATGCCCGTATAAGGTAACCATATTCCAACGGGTCGGGTTCACCGGAGAAGAAATACTACCATATCTAACGGGAAAAAACCTCATCGGGGTAGGCGGCTCGGGTCAGGTATACAAAGTGAATCTCAATACGGGTCAAACAATCGCTGTTAAGAAACTCTGGGGCGGCGCCCAGAAACCGGAAACGGAAGCGGTGTTCCAGTCGGAAACGGAGACACTGAGTCGGATTCGCCATGGCAACATCATAAAATTGCTGATGTGTTGCAGCGGGGAGCAATTCAGGATCCTGGTGTACGAGTACATGGAGAATGGGAGCTTGGGAGACGTGTTGCATTGTGAACGGTTCGCAGGCTTACTAGATTGGCCTAGGCGGTTAGCAATAGCACTGGGTGCCGCTAAGGGGCTGGCTTATCTCCACCACGACTGCGTGCCCGCCATCTTGCACCGGGACGTAAAGAGTAATAACATTTTGCTGGACGAGGGGATGAATCCAAGAGTGGCTGATTTTGGGCTGGCTAAGACTTTGCAGCAGGAGATTGGGCAGGGTAATGGTGACATGTCACGTGTAGCTGGATCCTATGGATATATCGCTCCAGGTGACTTTTCTAATTTGTTTTTCAATTCGGACTGTATATATATAATTGAGCTTTCAAAATATTTAAATACCCTCAACGAGTTAAGGACTCTTATTTAGATGAAAATCTATAGTGTTTTAGATGGAAATACATACAGAATGATACTTTTGAATTGGTTGCAGAGTATGCCTACACATTAAAAGTAACGGAGAAGAGTGATGTTTACAGTTTTGGAGTGGTGTTGATGGAACTCATTACTGGAAAAAGGCCAAATGATATCTCCTTGGGTGAGAATATGGATATAGTGAAGTGGGTCAGAGAGGCTGTTTTATCATGTTCTAAAGAAGGAAATGGTCATGCTGAAAGTGGTTGCAGAGATCTTTCTCAGCTTGTAGATCCAAGGATGAAGCCGTCTGCATCGGATTATGAAGAAATTGAGAGAGTTCTGGATGTTGCTCTTCTCTGTACTTCTGCCTTGCCCATCAACAGGCCTTCGATGAGAAAGGTAGTGGAATTGCTTAAGGATCATAAACTGGCACGCTAAGATGAATTGCCCATTGATTGTAAGGATGATGGGTTTTGGGTAACCCCCTGTGTCTTCATGCATCATCTTTTTGGGGTTCAGTTTGTATTTATACTGCAATTAGCCTAGTATGACAGGGTTAATAATGTTGGCTTGGTCCTCGTAATTTTTGCCTAATTGCCTGGTTCACTTATGCATACACATTTCAACAGTTCAACTTGTTGAAAGCTTTGTTTTCTGTTGCCAGAAATATAAGTGTTACATACCTTTTTCCTTTTTATGGGAAGTGTTCTATACTTACAGTATCTCTGAGTTGAAGGGAATGGAGAGAATGACAAAAAAATTTTTTTATTTAGTTATCAAAAAAATTAAAGGAAAGAAGAGGAGAAAATTTTCTTTTATTTTGTTTTTTTTTTTATTAATTTGTTTACTTATCAAAACCAGGAAAAAGGGAGGAATGGAAGGATAAAATTCCTTTTTCCTTTTATTCTCTCCATTTTTTTTCAACTCAAATATATAGTTAAACATCAAAATCAAGAAAATTTCTAAATTTTCTTTTCTTGATGGTTATAAGATTTTAAATTTGTGCACAAAAAATAAAAGAATAAAATTCGTCTTCCCCCTTCTTCTCTCCTTTATTTTTTTCAATTCAAATATACAGTTAAACATCAAAATTAAGAAAATTTCAAAATTATCTCTTCTTAATGGTTATAAGATTTTAAATTTGTGCACAAAAAAATACAAGAATTGCATTCCACACTCACTATAATGTTTAGTTGATATTAAAGAAAAAAAAAAACTTTGAAATTTTACATTTTTATCCTTTCAAAAATGTTTTTTGCAATCAGTCTTAGAAAAAAAATATAGATATTTGGTGCAAAAATGACTAAAATGTTATTAGTGAATAAGAGGTGAATGAACATTCATTAATAACAATTTAATCTTTTTATACCTAGAATTAATGTTATTTTTCTGCAAGGCGGATGGTGAATCTGCAATATCTTATCTATTGTACACTTTTATGTTTAATTCAGTGGATACCCCCTTTTTTTTCTTTTTCTTTTTTTTTTCCATTTCTCAAATAATTTTTTTCGCCATTTCCGACGCCCACTGAAAGCATATCATGAATATTTGGCTTAAAAGCAAAGAGAGCCGTAAGCATACTAGAGGCAAATTGCACTTGGCCGATCTGATGTGGGTTGGTGCATTTAACCTTTATTAAACTATAAAAATGTTTATTTGATTTTCTTGTAAATTAAAATGTGCACTTAATCACCCAAATTTAGGAATGGCAACAAGTTATTATGGGGTGGGGAGTCCTCTCTATCGCCATCCTCACTAACGGTGGATATGGGAATTTTTGTGGGAATTTTTAATTGATCAAAAAATATTATCCATTTTTGTCTTCACATGAAATGATAAGTTTTCGTGAGTAGATAAAGTTTTTGTCAAATATTAAAAATGTAAAATATAATCTTATTTTTTTAAAATAAGTTTTATAATATTATATAAAAAGTAATTCATATGATATAAACAAAACCTATAGAAGTAAAATGTATGCAAAACAATTTCACAAACATCATAGAAAAATATTATATAAAAAAATAAAAGGGTAGAAATAACAATTTTTTTTTTAAACTAATCAAACAAGTAAATATATTATACATCTGCTTTCCAGCGTCTAAAAAATGCATACAATCCAACAATTTCATATAACAGTCCAGCAATGTCCGGCAAATGCATACAGCCATCTGGCAATCCAGGCGTCCAGCAGCAGTCTATAAAAAACAGCATAAAAGAGAAGAATTATGAAAGGCAAGACTATAAAAGGAATTGGACTTGACAATTTAAGTTGGGTTGGCAGTTGGATGAATAAAAATAATTGGTAACATATTTATGCAAGTATATAGAAATAAATTTATATGTTTTTATTATATATGAATCCTGCAAGATCTTATAAGGTAAAAGAAATTCTTTGTAAAATTTTATGAGAAAAAACTTGCTTTCATCCCGTCTCATAAAAAAATATTTTTTGAATTTCACTATTTATAATGAGAATTCATACAAAACTTTAAGAGTTTCAGAACAAATTGCCATCTTTACTCAAATTATAAAAAATTTCTTTTGATCATTTTATAGTTTGAAAAATATGCAAAATAACTCATGTTTTTGAGATTTCACCAAAATATTAATGGAGCTTTTTTTTTCTTGTGCTTTGCATTTAATGTATTTATTAACTATTAAGTTACATTAAAAAAAATTAAATATATTTAATTTTAATAACTAACTAATAAAATTGATATACTAAAATTAATATTAACATTTTTTATTTTTATGTGATTTAATGGCTAAAAAGTGTATTAAAATACTTAAAAAAATTTGTATTAATAAACTTAAGACTAAGTGCATACTTTTCAAAGAATTTTTTAATATTAAAGTAAATATTAATATTGCATTAATTATATCTTTTTATAATTAATTTTTATAAAAAATTAAAAAAGAAAATACTGTATTTATACCTATACAATCTTAATAATTTTAATTAAATAATTAATAAATTTAAAAATTAATTTTATTTTTACTTAAATTAATTCTAAAAAATATATAATTAACATATTTTTAAAACACAAATTAAAAAAATATTTTTTCAAATCATAAGAAAATAAAAAACACATTTTCATTATCATTTTAAATTTAAGCTCATAATTTCAAACCACACAAAATCCAATGCATATTTTAATTATTTGAAGTTAAGTGCACCCACCCAACGGCAAAGGAGTATAAATGCAATTTCCCTAATAAAACGCTGTAGTCTCTTTTCAAAATGAATAACCCGCGAAAACGGGGGCGAACCATGATTAAATTTGGGTTAACTGACCGTGGTTAACTTTTATCATTTTCCATCGCCTTCCCTTTATAAAGTGCCTAATTAACATCGAAAGCCCGATCGCATCTGAAGGCGGAAAGCAAATCCAGAAGGGCAGGCGTCTTCATCAACGCCGTTCTCTTTCTCCTCAAACTTTCTCGGTTAATTTTGTTCCAAATCTCAGCGACAATGAGAGAGTGCATCTCGATCCACATCGGTCAGGCCGGAATCCAGGTCGGAAATGCCTGCTGGGAACTCTACTGCCTCGAGCACGGCATTCAGGTACGCCTGATTCTTCTCGCTAAAATCAATCGTAACTTTTTAGATCTGAGGATTCCGTATGTGCTTGCATCTCTGATATGTACATTTTTTTAAACAGAAGGTTTACTTTTCTTTATTGCTGGATTATGATGTTTCTCTGAGATAAATCGATGTGCGATTGTGATTTTGTTATGTGTTTGCATCGCATTGGATGATTATTGCAAATTCTCTAAGAAAATGCTGTTTTTATTGCTCTATCTTCTAAGATCTGGAGTCCTGGATCTCGATTTTGAAACTATGTTAGTTACTGTATGCCATCTGTAAAATACTTTGTGTCTTGTGTAGCCTGATGGCCAGATGCCAGGTGATAAGACTATTGGTGGAGGTGATGATGCTTTCAACACCTTCTTCAGCGAAACTGGTGCTGGAAAGCATGTTCCTCGTGCAGTTTTTGTAGATCTAGAGCCTACCGTCATTGATGAGGTTAGGACTGGAACGTACCGTCAACTCTTCCACCCTGAGCAGCTTATTAGTGGCAAGGAGGATGCGGCTAACAACTTCGCGCGCGGCCATTACACCAGTAATTATTCTAGATCGGTTTGTTTGAACTTTAGATGTTCTTAATTGCTGAACCGCTAACTGGTAAGATCTCGTCTGTTTTCAGTTGGGAAGGAGATCGTTGATCTTTGCTTAGATCGCATTCGCAAGCTTGCTGACAACTGCACTGGTCTCCAAGGATTCTTGGTTTTTAATGCTGTTGGTGGTGGTACTGGTTCAGGACTTGGCTCTCTTCTGCTGGAACGTCTCTCAGTGGACTACGGCAAGAAGTCCAAGCTTGGGTTCACTGTTTACCCCTCACCACAGGTTTCAACCTCTGTTGTTGAGCCTTACAACAGTGTTCTCTCTACACACTCGCTGCTGGAGCATACAGATGTTGCGGTGCTGCTTGACAATGAGGCCATCTATGATATATGCAGGCGTTCACTTGATATTGAACGTCCCACTTATACCAACCTTAATCGCCTGGTTTCCCAGGTATATTCTTTCTTGGTTGCTGGAGATCTTTTTTCCTTTTTCACACTGAGGAATGTTGGTCTAATTTACTTCTGATGCATGATTCAGGTAATATCGTCATTGACTGCCTCCCTGAGGTTTGATGGTGCCTTAAATGTGGATGTCAATGAATTCCAGACTAACCTTGTCCCATATCCTAGGATTCACTTCATGCTTTCATCTTATGCTCCTGTGATCTCAGCTGCGAAGGCCTATCATGAGCAGCTCTCTGTTGCAGAGATCACAAATAGTGCTTTTGAGCCTTCATCCATGATGGCCAAGTGTGATCCTCGCCATGGCAAGTACATGGCTTGCTGCCTGATGTACAGAGGTGATGTGGTTCCAAAGGATGTCAATGCTGCTGTTGCCACTATCAAGACCAAGCGCACAATTCAATTTGTTGACTGGTGCCCAACTGGTTTCAAGTGCGGTATCAACTACCAGCCTCCAACTGTTGTTCCAGGTGGTGATCTTGCTAAGGTGCAAAGGGGTGTGTGCATGATCTCCAACTCCACTAGCGTTGCAGAGGTGTTCTCTCGTATTGACCACAAGTTTGATCTCATGTATGCAAAAAGGGCATTTGTGCACTGGTATGTTGGTGAGGGTATGGAGGAAGGTGAGTTCTCTGAGGCTCGTGAGGATCTTGCTGCCTTGGAGAAGGACTATGAGGAAGTTGGAGCTGAGTCTGCTGAGGGCGAAGATGGTGAAGATGGAGAAGATTATTGAGAATTTACATGTCTGATGTTTGCTTTGTTGCTTCTGTGTTGTGGTGTTATCATTATGTGTCTTTTTTTCTTGGTGAAGCAGCTTTACTTGCATGCTTGAAATTGTTCCTGTATTGAACTTTTGGATGATATGGCATTGGCCTCGTGACTTTTATTGTAAGAACTTTGTTCATTGTTACATTGTTTTCTGCTGTTGAATCCTGCAATTATTGTTAATCACTCTTGGTGAGTTTACATGTCTGTTTTATTTTTAATTGCGTATTTGTTTTCTTTATATCTTTCAATCTTAATCCTCCTAGTGTTTCATTTGTCTCTAATTTAAATCGTTAATCCTCTGTTACGGTGAATCTGTGCAATTTTTCGGTAATTATTTTTCTTTTCCTGCCGAGCACCAACACGGAAGAAAGAACAGGAAAAAAGGCGGAACATGGTGTGGGCTTGGATGGGAAGTCAGAAGGCTGTAAGCCTGCAACCCAGAGCCTAGTGCATGTGACCCAATAATTATCAAACAAGGTATCAGCTTGGAGGACACCTTGAATCTTTTGGGTCTTCTCGTTTAATCTCATTTCACTCCTTTAACTTTCCACTGCCAAAACTCCGTCGAGTAGCATGCACGTGCAGGAACATACCCAGAGGAGGCATCGGAAAAAGGTATATTTGTTTTAGCAATATGAGTAAGCAAATTGCAGTTTGACCATAGAAAGATTTGAGGGGGTGGTCTTCCATGCACCAACTCGTTCCTTTCCATGGTCTTGCTCCCTCAGCCCTTTTCTTATTAATTGTTTTCCTTCTTTTCCTTTAGATAAAGAAAAAGACTATTAAATAATTTAACTTTACTCAGATTTATCGTGCGGTAGAGGTTGCTCTGAAATACCATAAATTGCTCATATCATTCAAAGACTGAAATTCGCTTGGAAATGAATATGATCCTACTAACCTAAGTTTTATATATGATATGATTTTAAGGAGTTCTAAAGATTTCGGCTAGATAGCCGCTTTTGCTTTCGCTTCTCTATGGCTTTTTCACTATTTTTGCTACCCTCATGTTTGGTAAACATTTGATTGCTGAAGAGCATCTGTCTTTCAGGTGTCCTCTTGTTGCTGCTTCCCAGTTTCCAAAGAATTAACTCGTCATTTTGCTAAAGTATTTTCTTGTTTTCAGGCCTCTTACTATTCTCCATGACACTAGAAATAACAAACAAATATAATCTTCACTTTTTGGTCACAATATAGTTCTAGGTATTTTCTTTAACCGCCTTGTGAACAGAGTGGTTTAATTTATTTGCAATAGAGACAGGAGGACAAGTCTGCAACAAAAACTAGGAACAGAGAAAATAAAATATATTCCCTCAACTTCACATTCTCTTTGAGGTCAAGAAGACATTCGAGCACATTTTTCTGGTCTTCAATGGCTTTGATCCTCTCTCTCTTGCCTTATTGGGTAATTTCACATTTTACGGTATAGGCTTATAGCTGTAGCATAGCTTTCCTCACTACTCACTTGTGGATGATAGGTTCTTGACTTGATCATCGATTAGTGCTCAGCATATTCCATGGAAAAGAAAAAAAAGGATAAAAGAGTGGCTTCTGCTAACACTCGAGAACCTCACTCAAATGACTTCCTGGTATGTGACGCTTTCATTTTCTAGTTTACAGGAAAGAGTTTACCTCTATATTCTGTTATTCAGTTTAATCAGGGCACTTGCTAAACTCCAATTGCTTGTGCACTCTATAAATCTGACAGATCAGTAGGCTGTTAGGCTGAACTTTCCTTGAATTATTAATTTGTTGTTCAGTTCTCAATGATTCTTGTTAAAGTTTTAGCTACATAACAGGAAATAAGATTTATATGCTAAGATTCTGCCATTTTCGTTGTAAAAAGTGGTCAAAAGATATTGTTTATCGTTTTCTTTTTGTTTTGATGATAGGAACAGGATTTTCCCTGATTAAAGCAATAGAACAGTATTGTGTTAACAGTTAAATTAGGAAACTTAGCATATAGTCTACAGTTTTTGTTAATTAAGATTTCTTTTTACTGTTCACAGATTATATCTTGAGAGGAATTTCTAGATAGTTGAATTATATGTATTATATGTATGTGATGAGAAATTATTTTATTGATGTAATCTAACAAGTTACATCTGGTCATGAACAGAGCAAGGAAGAAGAAAATGGCACCAAGGTAAAGAATGCTAAAATAAGTAGCCCTTCGCATAATAATGCATTTCCTCCTGATCAGCACTACCCACAAACTCTTCAAGGCCCATATGGCTCTCAATATTATGCAGAGCAATCTGTCTTGAATTCAAGATCCGGTGCACCCTCCCAATCAGCCCCACCTATTAATCTAAACCAGTGGGAGCAAGCACCAGCCCTGCAACCAAATGCTAATAACCATCCAGTTTTGCAGGGTCAGCCAACTCTCCATTTAGCCCAATCAAATACACCCTTTTGGCTGCCACAGCGGTCTGGTTACCAGGTTGCTGGTGTCAATGTGCCTGGTACTTTTCAGCCATTTGCTCCTGCAGCAACAGTTGATGCTTGTTGGCAAGCTTCTACTGTGATAGGAGGAAACTCCTTGAGAAACCAACTGCAGGTTCCTAATCTTTGTTACCATGTTGGTTATCCATGTGCAGGGTTGCCAGGTAACTTTTCAACTTCAACTATTTTGTGCTGCATCTCATTCGGATAGATGTTTGTCATCTCAAGTTACATTTTCTGTTTCATCTCGACTGCAAAATGACTTTATTAAGCTTCATTGAATCACGTTTGGGACCTTGTGTTATCAATTGATTTTAAGACTAATTGGATTAGTTTCTGTTTCTAATATATGTAGCATGTTTCCGAGGTTAGTAATTTAATGAGGTCTAATGCATAAGCCAAAGCCCTGTAATTGCGGAGGACTTTTTGTTGACAGGTCCCTGGGATCCCACACCTTGGGCTCACAGTCAACAATCCCAGCCATCCTGCACCCACTCCTTCCCAGGAGCTTATGGCTATTTTTCTTCACCTTCACTTATGAAAACCTCTCAAAGAGGAATTATCAGGCCAACAACGAAACTTTCTCAGAAGCACCAAGAACTCTGGGAAGCTCAAGTATAATTTCATTTTGTTATACTTGTTTGTTGTTATTCTATCATGACTTTCTCTAGGCCTTTACCAATGATGATAAACATGTTGATTCATCTGTTCATGACGGTGCAGTCAGCTGAGAATGTTCATCTCTGGAGTGTGATTGGCCATTTGCAATCAGAAATAGCTGATCACAAAAACCGCTTAACAAAGCTTCAAGCTGAAGTTGCATCTCTAAGACCAGCTGGGAATGAAACTGCTCATCAAGTTACTGGACCTGCTTTACCTGGACAAGCAACAAAAAGAGGGAGACCAAAGAGATCAGTAGCTTCAGGTGATACGTTAGCTTCTCCTGGTGAGTCTCGTCCTCGAATCAGAGGCAGAAAACCTGCAGCATGCAAGGTTCAAGCAGAGGCTAGAGTTCTAGAATGTGAGAAATTTACTCTAAACAAGGTGGAAGATAACCATAAAGTTGGGCACTCCTCCGCTACTATACGGAAAGAAAATGGTGAGAAGAAAATCCCAAATACTACCACAAGCAGTGGAGATAATTTGGAAGTTAATGGAAGCAGCACGCCAACTCCTGCATTCAGGTGTCAACTCCAAGAAATTCCCAGAACACAGATATGTCGGGTTGAGACTAATTCCACTTTAGAAATGAAAATTAATGATAATAAGGTGAATGACAAAGGTTCCTTTTCAATTCAATCCCAGCATTCTGAGGAGAACAATTTAAGGGGTGCTCCAATCACTCACATGGGAATGACAAATAACAGCGCTCTTGGGTGGCCTGCTAGTGTCTACCCTGAAAACACTAGGAGGAGTTCGTTGAGTATGCGTTCTCAAGGTTTCTATGACAACGGCAGGATGATTATTATGAGGGAAAATGGATGGCATTATGTGGATGAAAAGGATGCTTCAGATGAGCTTGAAGATGCTGTAGTTGCCGCTGCAAAGAATGACAATCATGAGGAAATGGAGGAAGATGCCAGCTCCGGTGCTGAAGCAAATGCTCAAAGAAAAGATGAGGGAACATGTCATGTGGATGCTGCGGTAGGAACTAACCACAATGATCTGCCTCAATATAACAACTGGTGAGAGATTTTCCTACTAGAATCAGTGCATTTTTACATTTTTCTTGTTTGACATTAGATGTAGCTGAAGGTGCATATAGTTCCTGCTCAATTGGGCAAAACTTCTTTCTGTACTCCGGAGAGGTTTGCCCAAAATTTTGTAGGATAGCAGGATTTAACAATGCAAAGTAAAACAAACATACAAAATGACTTGTTACTTTACCCTTTTTCCATTTTTCCAGAGTTCTATTCTATTTGAGATTACTGTTCTTTGAGCTCGAGATTACCGTCCATTTTCCTGGTTCTGGATTTGTTTTAATTGTTTTAAATTATCAATGTCAAACAAAAAGAAAATTTTGAGTACTTATCTACCAGCCTTAGTTCATTTTCTTTTATAAGTCACCATGTAATTTCCCTAGTTTTGGCCCAAAAGTCTATAGTAGGTTTAGTTAATTTTTTTTAAGAAAACAATTCCGGCCAAAATAAATACTTTATATTATTTTAGAGACAAATTTCTTTAGTTAGAGCTTGATCTAAAATCTCCTGTGAGAGACATTTGAACGATTCTACAATCAGAGGATTTAAGAAAAGTTGTTCCTAGATTGGGCTTTTTATAAAAGCAACAAAAACGTTAAAATTCTTCATTAACCTTTAGCCACAGGTCCAGTTCCTGGTCTCAATCAAATCGAACAAGATATTGGTAACGTGTAGCTTGTAACCTTATCGTGCCAAAAATAAACACCAAATTTAAGTAGTTGTACCTAAGTTTTAATAAATAGACGTAGGACGTGGGGAAGCAACCATCAGGTTTATTGGTTTATTATCCAAACTTAAGTGCTTGAACTCAAGTCGGGAGTTTTACTCTCACTTACCATTTGAAAAAATATACCACCATCCCCTAAATTTCCCCATGTTGCAAAAAAAAAAAAAAAAATTAGGCGTAGTACGTAGCCTATGTTTCAAGCACATTAAATTGAAAATACGAATGGTGAAACATCTGCTAAGCCTAATTAGTCATGATCATGAACCAATTCCCTCTCAAAACACCAGATTTCAGACATATGGCAGCCCCTGTACTTCCAGCTATCATATTGAGGAACTTCCATCTAGAAACATCGCAAGTGACGGTCGTCGTGGTGGGTCATGCTTCCATAAACCTTTGGCGTGGGAAGAGAATTTTTTTTTATGAAAATTGTCCACGTCAAAGTCATTTCTGTTCGGATTTTTTTTCAAACAAAGGGAGAGAGAGGTTGAAAGAGCTGAAATCAATTTCCATTCCAGTTTTTTTGATATTTGTACATTACAAAAAGTTTAAATTTTGAAATTTAAAAAGTTCAATCTAAGCATTCTCTGTGCTTAAACCAATGGACTCTTTTACTATAATATTTTGTTATCAAAAAGCATATATCAGATCACATGACTCCAACTTAAAATATAACTAAAAGGTACACAAAAGGTTAAACTAATTTTAGTTTAACTAAATTGAACTTGTGTAGCTTGATGGTACTAATGTATTACTACTTCCACCAAAGTCGCTTCATGCAACTTTTATCACTCCTCCTTGGCATCAAGGCTGTACATTCCAAGTTGTTCTCTGAATAGCTTGAACCTAAACTTCCACAACCCCTTTGTAAAAATATCTACTATATGCTCCTTTGAACTACAGTAAATTAACTGAACTTCATTTTTGAATTTTTCTTCTAGAACCAATGATGTATTAACAGCTTTGCAACTCTTCACAGCAAACTCCTCCTGCGTTTTAACTCTCTAGACCATCAATCTTGTAGCTTCTAAATAATTTGCAGGCTCTTCATTGACTAGATTGCACCTCTCATAGATATCAATTAGTGTTCTGGTCCCTCTAATAACAAAATCATCATCAAATTCATTTTCATTCTCTTGCTCAACTTCATCATTCCCAAAATCAAATGTTGGTTCATCATTTGCTATAAGAACCTGATCTACTCAATAATTTGTGAACTTTCCCAGTTCCAAGCTACACTCTCATCAAATTTTACACTTCTACTCACATCAACAACACTAGCCTTGCACTATTTTCAGTTTGTTTCCATTGAATAGGAAAACTCCTTTCATTCATTCTAACAGTGAACAATTTTGAACCAAATTTATTTTCCACTTCACATATTTTGTCATGAAAATGCAAGACATAGTCATATTCAATCAACTGACTCACACTTATCAAGTTATAGCTAATATTAGGCACAAATAGTACATCATGAATGTATTTGATACCTGTTTGTGTCTCAATAGCAACTACTCCCTTGCCTTTGACCTCCACCAATTCTCCATTTCCAAGTCTAACTTTTGAATTGTATTTTCTGTCAAGGCTTTTGAATATGGCTGCATTTAGGGTCATGTGATTTATATAACCACTATCAATCAACCAAGAGTCATTGCTTAAAATGGCTGCACTACAATCTTCAGTCTTTATAGCCATAAACAGATGCTCTTCCCCTTTAACAATTTCTACAATTTTGGCTTGTTGAACTTGATCTAAACCTTCTTTATACACATTTTCAGCATGTCCAAACTGCTTACACTTTTTGCATTGAACTCTACGCCTAAATTAACAATATTTCTCAAAATGGCCTTTCTTTTTGCAATGTGAGCAAGGTATATAGCTTTCTTTTTTGTTTTTTTTATTTTTTGTTTTGATACCCTTCCTTTCTCAGTTTCTTTGATCACTAAACTACTTGTTTTCATCATATTTCGTTGTTGTTTTATCTTTGTTAGTTGCCAAATATGCTCCTTCAACATAGTTTTAAAACCTCAATGCTTTTCTTCACTCCACGGCTTATAATGTATTGACTAATTCATTCAAGGAAAATTGAGATAGATCTTTGAAATCCTTCAAGGATAAGATCTTGTGATCAAATTTCTCTAGTAGACTCACCAAAGCCCCCTCAATTACTATCTTATTAGACGGTTCTTCCCCTTGTAATCTTATCTTGTTCACCACCTTAGTTAGACGGTCAAAGAACTCCTTAGGCATCTCTTTATCCTCCATTCTAAGGAGTGCAAGCTCTTTCTTTAGATTGAGATCCCCCATTTACCTTGCCTTGTTATCGCACTAGAACTCTACTTTTAGCTTGTCCTAGGCCTCTTTAGTTGTCTCACAAGTCATGATTCCATTGAAAATTTCATCAGTCATTGTTGATTATAAATAGGTCAAGGCTTTGTATCTCTTTGACATCTTTTTTGAGTGTCTCTTAATTTGAGCAAGAGTAGCATCTGGAGGAAGAGGAGTCAATTGTTGATCTATCTCAACCACTTCCCAGAGTTTAAAAGCCCTTAGATATGCTTTCATCTTCACTACCTAAACAGTGTAGTTTTGGCCAGCAAAAACAAGGGTCTTTGCGATGAAGCTGATATTTGATTCCATTGCAACAAGGTTTAAAGTGTCTGGTGTATTTGGGTTTCACTCAAATCTCTCACAATCCCTCAAGAACTCATGGGCTCTGATACGATGTTTGGATTTTTCTCAAAGAAATGGAGAGAAAGGTTGAAACAGCTAAAATCAATCATTCCATTCCATTTTTTTGATATTTGTATATTGCAGAGGATTTAAATTTTCAAATTCAAAAGGTTCAATCTAAGCATTCTTTATGCTTAAGCCAAGGAGCTTTTTAACAATAATATTTGTCATCAAAAAGTACACATCAAATCACATGGCTCTAAATTAAAATATTAAGGGTAGCAATTTGCCCCAATCCTTGCAGCAACCCGGGGGGGGCAATTTTCCCCCAAGAAAATAACGGGGGAAATTTTCCCGCCCTGCAAAGCCCCAAAAGGAACCCCAACCCCGGAAAAAAATTAAAAAAAATATAAATTAATTTTATTTTAAATTTAATTCAACCCGTTATAGCAATACATAATATACATTTCAAACCCAAATCCAATCTAATAAAAATTAAACTTAACCCAGGTATGTTGGTTTAGCTATTTATGTTAAATTGATCTTTATTTATGTTTGGAACAAGTCTTTTGGTTTAACAATTTACGTTGAATTGATGTTTATTTATGTTTAGATAATTTATATTTGATTTTATATTTAGAGAATTTTAGTTAATTGTATTTGAATTTTAAAATTTTGTTAATTGTAATTGAATATTGTTAATTATATGTAAAAAATTTATATTTTGATGTAAATTGGTAGGGATTGGGGATCTTAGCCATTCGCGGTGACGGGGACGAGGGCAGACTCGCCTACCTTGTGAGGTCCCATTGTCATCCCTAAATATAATTAGAAGGTACACAAGTGTAACTAAACTGAACTTATGCATCTTGATAGCATTGATGTACTGCTACTTCCACCAAAATTGCTTCATGCAATTTTCATCTATTTAAATAATATTAAAAACGATTCCTTTTAAATAAAATTTCAAATTCAAGTTTTATAAATAAATAGATAAGAAGGAAGAGAGTTTTTTTCGTTATAAAATTTGACACTGTTTGACTTTAAATTAGTTAAAATTCAATGTGATTTCTAAGTATCTAGAAGTTATAACAAAAATAATATTAGAAATAAAAAAGAT
>BPVZ01000013.1:1202376-1213159 GCA_020521535.1 Rubroshorea leprosula
CTATTGTATAATCGACAAAAAATATTTTTGTCAATTATACTTATTTTCAATGCAAGTTTATTCGACAATTTTTTCTATAATTATGTCTATTGATTATAGGTATAATCGACAGAATTTATTATATAATCGACAAAAAATTCTGCTGTTTTCTAGAAGTGCAAGAAGTAAGGTTCTTCTCCTTCTAGTTGGCCGGTGCTCGAGTCTTGGCACTTGCAAGTCAAGTCTTACACGGTTACACCACTCTCAAGCAAAACAACATTGTTAAGGAAATGACTGTGCGTGGCCAATAAAGATTAAAGAAGGAAATGCCTATGCCACTTCCCATACGCGCCATTCCCATTAATTTGTTTTCGTCCCGATCTAAATCAACAATCAAACTTTCCCCCTCTTGACCTCTTCTATACGGATCTCGTACCATAACGGGTATAGATGCCTCCTCCCCTCTAAACTCGTTCTTCATTTCCAAAAAATCAGCTCCCACTTAGTTATATTCCCAATTCTCCAAAAATTCCATCCATGGCAGTAGAAACGGCGACACTACACCACATGGCGTTGACGACTGCAGCAGCCCCAAAACCCAAATTCATCTGCTTCTCTTTAGCCGCCTATGCCAAGAAATTCATCGCCTACCTCAGGTCTCTCGATATTCCGATCCTACCGGGCCTCACCGACCAAGAATTCGCCTCCATTGAATCCACTTTCCACTTCATTTTCCCTCCCGACCTCCGCTCCATCCTCCAGGAAGGCCTCCCCACTGGCCCCTCCTTTCCCAACTGGCGTTCTTCGTCTCTCCAGCAGCTCCAGATTATTCTTAACCTACCCTTTTTGTCCCTCTCCAAGAACTTCTCTCTCCGGGAATTCTGGTCCGATTCGTGGGGTCCAAAACCGGGGAGCACTATGGATGCTTTGTCTTTGGTCAAACAATTGTCTCAAAAGGCACCTGTTCTCGTCCCCATTTGCAGAAATTGCTATATCCCTTCCTCGCCGAATTTGGCGGGAAACCCAGTTTTTTATATAGACGGTGAGGATGTTAGGATCTTGAGTTATGATGTTACGAGCTTTTTTCAAGAGGTAGAGTTCATACAAGTCGGCTGCGTTTTGAAGCCGTTTTTGAGGAAAAACTGTAACGTGAATCGGCCGGCATGGGCAGCAACCACCGCGAGAAGGATTGAGTTCTGGACAGAGGTGGTGGAGCGGAGGAGGAGGGCGGGAAGTTGGTGGATGGATGGCGGGCACTTCAAATTAGGGTGTTGTTTGGAGGCGGCGTTTTGGAGATTGAAGAACGGAGGGTGGACGGAGGAGGAGGTTAGGGAGATGATGATGATGGACGGCGGTGATGATCCAAAATTCGGGGCCGACTCGGTCCGCGACGAACGGGGGGTGTTGTGGCACGTAAGGGTTTTGCCTCTGGTGTTATTGCGTGCTGGATGGACCAGGGAAGACGTGGCGTACTCGCTCGACCTTCAAGATGATGATAAGAATAATAGAGACATTGTGCTGTGAATCATCGCACAAGGCTGTTGCATCGATTATGATCATGATATGATCTTTGGTTGATGCATGGGCAGTATTTTAATGTGTAAAACAACTTCACATATAATAATTTTCTCCTTTCTAGTTCGAGAATTGACAATTGAGACACCTAACTCTAGAACAATGTTTTGAGCTGATTAAATGCTTATGTATTAATTAAGACTTGAATTCATTAGTAAGTAAGTGTAATCAGTAGCGGAGTTATAAAATTTTTTGAAGGGGGTAAAGTAAAAACTTTATCAAGAAAATGATGCATTTGTGTGTCTATTGAAAGTCTATATGGTGAAAATTTTAAAATAAATTGTTTTAAATAACGTACTAGTTTTTAACAATAAATTTAAAAAGTGGTTGATGACATATAGGTTATTGATTTAAGGACAAAAATAAACATCTATTGAGTAGAAAAATATTAATGAGCAAGAGAAGGAAATTATAAGACTATCAATGGCAAAAAGGGTATTTAAACCTATATACTTTTTGATATACTTGAAATCAACCCTCCAACTAGGGTTTTTTCCTTTGTGAAATCCATTTTCAACTTTAAAATGTCAGTTTCTAAATTCTCATTCACAATCTGTTTCTATTCGATCGAAGGTGTTCTTCAAGAGTCATTGCTTCCATTGCATCAACTTAGGGCATTTGCAATGCAACAAAGCTGTCTTGCAAATTGATGTTGGGCTTGAACTTGTAAACAAGGAGCATACAACGGTGCTTTTTGTCAAAGGAGAATCCAAGCACAGAGAATATGAGAGGGAGGAGTCGAGCTTGGAGGCGAATAGGAGCTCATTTTGAAACTCTCACTCTCATTGAAGAGAACCAAAGTCCATAACTTTAACGGCAACATTTTGGTTGTTGTTTTGGAGAGTAGCGCGGAAAACAGAATCAAACATACCATGGTCGAGAGAACAAGATGGAGAGAACGAGTTGGGGCATGGTAGAGCATTGCATAAGAGTATTGATGAGGTGGCTTATAGTTTGTAGGGGCAGTCTATTCGTGGTAGATTTTCTGGAGGTAGAGGGAGAGAACCAAGAGAATTGAGAAGGTGGCAATGGCAGTAGCGAGTAGGGGGAGAATGTGTTGGTAGAAAATCCAACCCCATGTGAACACATGGACTTTCCATGTGAACACATGGACTTTCCATGTGGTAAAATTTCTTCACCAATCTAGCTAGTTGTGGGCTAGCATTTGCTTTGTTGAAATCATGCAAAATTGCATGTTGACCTATTTAATGAGCAAAGAAAATCATGGATGGGTGGTAATGAGGCAAAGAAAAACTTGCTTGGGTGGTTGGGATTTTTCACTATAAATACCCATGCATGCAAAGGCAATGGACAAGCAAGAGTGAGAGCACACAAGAGAAATTGAGAGCAAGAGGGAGGGTAGACATTGAAGCTCAAAATGGTGGAAGAATGTTTGTAAAATAGATGAGGGTTTGGGAATAAAGAAGAATTCGTTGAGTTTGAGATTTGCTGTGGAATTGGGAAATGGTGGAAAGGTGAAATTTTAGACAGAGGTGTGGGTAGGAGGGAGAGAATTATCTAACATATTTTCTCACTTATTCATGTTAACTATAGATCAAAATTATAGCGTCAAAGATATGTGATTCTGGATTAATGGCTGCTAGCAATGGAAGTTATCATGGAAGCGTGAACTTCGATCATGGGAAAAGGAATAAGAAAGAGAGCTATTAGAGGTGCTGAAGACGAACTCTCCAATACAGAACAAAGAAGATCAATGGCGATGGCAACAAGAAATCTCAAGAAAATGCACAACCATGTCAGCTTATTCATGGCTCCTAAAGGGAGAGTCAAGACTAACACTTGATTTTAAAGGGTTGTGGAAAGCCTCTGTCCCATCTAAAGTAAGTGCATTTTGTTGGCAATTGCTTCATGATAAAATTCCTACAAAAGATAATCTTGCAACTTGTGGGATTTTGACTGCAAACTTGAATTTAAACTGTTGTTGGTGCAATTTATCACTAGAGACACAGGATCACATGTTCATTAACTGCAATTTGTCTTTTACATTATGAATGAAATGCTATAAGTGGTGGGGCATGAAATATGTTCTGGGTAATTCATGTATTAGGGTTTTTAATCAGCATAAGTGGATTGGGGGCTCAAAATTACTGAATAAAGGGTGGAAAATCATCTGCTTTGCAGTATTATGGACATTATGGTTGGGAAGGAATGACCAAACTTTTCAATTGAAGGTTGCAAATGTTAATAGATTTTTTGAGCTGGTTCAAATTCATTCTTTTTACTGGGCAAGGAATATAGCAAGAATGGTTGGATTCCCCTTCTTAGCCTGGTGTGAAATCCAGCCACTTGTTTTAGGTTCAATTCCAACTTGAGAGGTCAACATGGGATTGGAATTACAGATTGAAGGATTGTTGACATCCCCTTTTGGAAAGCAAACTGATTTTGTGTAACAAGTAGTTAGTTGCATGTTATGGGTAGGAGTATCCCTTGTACTCCATATATAAATAAATCCTTAATTTTTTGCCTTTCAAAAAAAGAAATTGAGAAGAGCTAAGTGAGTGAGGGCTCTTGTGAGAGAAAAGAAAAAGAGAAATTGTGAGATAATCCTTGTGAAGATTAAGAAAGAGTATTAGGGAGAATTTGATAGTTTCTATATATTGAAGTTAGAGTGTTGAGAGCTTTTTGAGTGAGAAAGTTTCTAAATTATTGTACTCCTTTTCTTAATTAATAGTGGATTTGTTTTTCTCTTTCCCATGGATGTAGACTTGTTGATGTAGACTTGTTGATGTAGACTTGTTGAGAGGTATACAAGTTAAACCACATTAAATTATTGTTTTAATTTCTTTATCGTTTCCGATTGCGTGGGATTATGGTGCTCAAACTGTTGTTCCTCAAACACTCTCCTCCATCTCCTCATCATGTCATTGTTGTACCTTGATCACAAGATCAAATAAAATAATAATTAATAAACTTATCTAAAAATGTTGATAAGAAAATATTATCGAAATAGGCATGAAAAACTTACTTACTATAAGGCGATTCACGCCTCTGCGAAGAGTAGATCAACCGGTGCAACAGAGATATACATAGCATGTCGCCTCCAAGATGCTGCAGCCTTATAATAACACTCTATGGATCTACACTACTTATAGAGTCACCTTACTCAAAAACATTCTTCCTTAATTTACCCAAGAATATTTAGAAGATAAAGTAAAGTAAGAAAACTAGGAGAATGTGGAGGAACTTATATGTTCAGCAAGAAAACATGTCCTATTTATAGGACTCATGGTTTTGTAACTCCCATTTATAGGTTAATGATAGGAATAAATTGGGTAATTATTATGAAATAATGTGTCATTAAATAGGACAATTAACCTATAACGGCTAATTTATCCAAGTCCTTAATGGGATAATAAATTTAATTTATTTTTTATCAAAATATTTAAGTTTCAACACAAACTTCCCAATAGAATAATCCATGTGGGGGCTTGGCACTGGTGATGGTGAACCACCACTGGTGATGGGAGTGGAGGCGGAGGTACCGGTGGGAAATCACATGGCATAGCGTGATGGGTCAGCAAAAGTGGAAGAGGGTAAGATTGTAAATCTAACCTAAAAACGTTGAATTAGTAAATCTTGATAGCGGTGGTTCATGGCTGGGCACCGCTAGTGGGGTAGTTGTGCTCATGGGTATGCAGACGTGTGAGAAAGATGGAAGCTTTTTAGATCGGCATCGCTATAATTTGTACTTCTAAGAAAGAAACCAGAGATGATTAGAAGTGAAAAGAATAAAAATGATTGAAGCACATGAATCTCAGTTTCTTCTTCTCATTCATGATCTGTTAATGTTCGATCGATGGTGTTTAGAAACTGAAAATTTAAAGTTGAAAATAGATTTCACAAAAGAGAAAACTCTAGATAACCAATTTTAGGCTAATAAATTCAGTTATTTTTGGGAAAATTATTTAGTTCAGGTCACAATTAAAAGGTCATATCAGCAAAAAAATAA
This sequence comes from Rubroshorea leprosula, assembly GCA_020521535.1. Classification (NCBI taxonomy): domain Eukaryota; kingdom Viridiplantae; phylum Streptophyta; class Magnoliopsida; order Malvales; family Dipterocarpaceae; genus Rubroshorea; species Rubroshorea leprosula. The sequence goes on from BPVZ01000013.1 coordinate 1,207,901, forward strand.
TCTACGTCATGTTAGTAAATATCATGTAACTAAATTGAGTTTCACATGTATCAAGTCAATAATATATTAAAGTCAAAAAATTTATGGATTGATTTATTTCAATATAAAAATCTCAAGATTTAAATATTTCAAAAAAAATTGGAGCGTTGATTTAAGTATATCAAAAAGCACATAAATTTGTTTTGCTAAGTTTACATGTTAAGGTTAATATTTAAGAAAATTAATTTATTAAAAACACGAGACAGTGATGGAATCATTGAGAGGAAGGATTATAAATAGTAATTAGAATACTAACTTTCTTCAATTTAATAAATAAAGACACAAACTTTAGTTACTCTTAACTAAGAATATCAATTCTTTTTTTCTTTTTTTTTTTTCATGTTCATTAGTGGATTTCAATATTCAATTATATTATTTACTTAAGAAAACTTCATTAATTACCCTATACACTTAGTGTAAGTGATCATTTTAGAATATTCAAAAATTAAATTTCTAAAATACACTATCTTTCTGTCGTTCCCTTACATCTATCTACATTGTCCACCTATCATAGCCATTGGTAGCAGACAATAAAGAATTTGCCAACAAATGCAAAGAAATTCAAGTGGAGCACAAATAATCGACCACTAAGAAATTAAATTACATTAACACAACTAATCTTAATAAGATAGACATAATTTTAGATTTAAAAAAGTAGTTTTGCATATTGTTTGAGAAATAATGCTCTCTATGAAAATCCTCAAGTATAAATTAAACAATAATAAATCCATATATACTTCAAATAATTATACTTTAAAATTGAGTTCATAATCCTCTTTAAATTAAATCTTTTAAAATATTTCATTGTCTAACATGTGATTATTGAAGAACCTATGAGTTTCTTTAACATTACGTTAAAGAACAAATAAATTCTTTGAAGACTCACTACCAATAATAAAAAGATCACAGGTAAGACAATTAGATAGGTAAGATGCATGGAGGCCGATAGAGTGAGAAAACATAGAAAATAATTACCATTATTTACCAATTATTTTTATTTATATTATTGATAATTGATTTTTATTTTCGTCCAATTATTATTAAGTTCTACCTTATATAAAATGTCAGTTTTGCCACTAACATCAGAGGACATAAGTATACTGTTGTTTCAAGTGAAAAGAATTTGGTTATCTTTAAATAAAATCTCGAGGTCGAGTATTGTGAATAGAGAAACAGAAGCTGGGAGAGCTTCCCCCAAATGAGATCCAACATGACTTGATTCCATATTAATTAGGATCTAATGTGATTACCAAATACCGAAAAGTTAATACAAAAAAATATATATATATGCCTTTGAGATTATCTAACAATAAATTAGTTTCAAAAAATATATATAAAAACAAAAACACTCTAACCCCAAAAAAGAACAAATACTTACGTGTTTATTTTAATTTATTTGTAAATAATAATTCTTTTTATTGTGAAAGAGCATGTATAAGTATATGTTTATAGAATGGATGCATATCAACCTCGGGGATCTGAAATGATTCCAGAATATGGTCGTTGGGCACGGCAATCACAGAGATACCTAACACACATTCCTTCGGTTCCTTCGGTGTTAATTCCGCCCGCTGGCTTTTTAATTTTTTTATGGAAACGAAAATGTGGGGTGAGATATTTATTTTTTATGTCTGTAGTAGGATGCGGCTATGCCCATACAATCAACTTCCAATGTTTTTATTTAACTTAATTAGTATTTAATGATTTATAATTAGTTTTTTTTTTTCTAACAACATAAGTAATTTAGTAGTCATTTTTTTTATTGAAAATAAAAATTTTAAATTTCAATCGCATAATATATAAGCGAGATGTGATAAGAGATGTGAGATGGATGTAATAAGAAATAAGAAATGATCGTCACCCATTGTACAATCAAAATAAAAAATATATATTTATAATTTTTTAAAAAATTAATTATGATATATAAAAATAATAATTTATATATAAGTTAAATTTAATAAATTAACTAATAAATATAAATTATTTAATAAATTATTAATAATTATTTTTAATAGTTAAATTAAAAAACCTAATATTTTTAAAACAATAACAATAAATTTATATGACTTTAAAAATTTATATTCGACCATAACCACCGCAGCACGTATGTTGGCTTTGCCCGGATGATATTGATCCGTGGTCGGTATCGTGTTGAGCTGCCTCAGTCAAATTATAAAACAAAACCGACTGAAAATTCCAACCTAGTTGGATGTGTTTGTGTCAAATAATATTATTAAGTACCCATTTGGTTTGACGGAAACTTTTAATAAAAATTTTATTGGGAAGAAATTATTATAAAATTTTTATTTTTGTAAATAAAAAAATAAAATAAAATAAAATAAAAATAATATGTTAATTTTATTAAAATTTTTAAAAAATTTCTTGTAAAAACATTAATTTGATGCTTATGAGATTTATAATGAAATGAACAAAATATTAATTTGTGAAAAATTAAGTATTTTTTACAAATTATAATATTTAATGCTGTTGAAACATTTAGAGTTCAAAAAATTTCCAATAAATTGTACCAAACATAGCTTAAATCTACCCTAAGATGTTGAAATTTGTGATTAGAGGAGGGTTTATACTCTTATTGCGGTTTGGCTTGGAACATGGGAAATTACAGTAGTACTATTTTCTCATTGATTTTTGATTTATATGTTGTTTTAAATTCATCCTTGTATAGTTGTATTGTTTTACACTCACTTAATTGCGTAAGAAATAAATTAGACTTTTTTTTTTTTTTACTTACTTGAGAGAGTTGAGGGAAGGGGTTGAAATATACGAGTGGTCATGCATGAATTCGAACTAAAGGTCTAAAAATCACTAAGTTCATAGGGTACTTGAGGCATGCACTATTAGACCAAACTTATGGGTTCGAGAAATTTGCTTTCCTACCTTTTTTTTTTCCTTTTTCTTTTTTTAAACTTCATTTTTGTTTTAAAGTTAAGGAGTTCAGATTTTTAAATCGATTTACAAAGAAAAGTAAATAAATATTGATAAAAAAAAAGTGTTGTGTAATTTAGATAATTTTAAGTTACACAATATTAATCAGTAATTAGGAGTTAGGCATTCAATATTGAAAATTCTCTCTCACTCCAATGATTTTTATTTTATAATTTGAATTGTAAAATATTATTCTCACAAAAAAAATTTTGAAATACTATTAATGAGTTAACACATACGAGCGTGAGTGATTCATATGGGTAATTAAATAATTTTATTTTATAGGTGTTAACTCAATGCACTCCAAGAGGGGAGGTGAATTGGAGTTGGAGAATTTTCGCCTTTTTGCAACCACCAAACAAAAATTAAAAAGAGAGTTGAGAAGAAGAGATTGCACAATGATTTTATAGAGGTTCGGTCCAACCACTTGAAACCTAGTCCTCTACTTTGGCTTCACTCACCAAGGATTTCCTCCACACTCTCCACTAGCAAAAACAATGGTGGCTTAAAGGGGCCACTCAATCCTTTACAAGAAGAAGGGTTTCTCTCAAATCTCACCCCTTTACCCTTTAACCCCAAAGATCTTCTCTTCAGATCACTCTTGAAGGAATCAACACATCCCCAAGATCACTCACTAATAGCACAAGAAGAGGATTACAAGTAAAGATCTCTCAAAGATCAAAAACTCAAGTCAAAACTCATGTAGGTAGGTAAAGATATTCAATACAATACTCTCTAAAATTCTTCACATTTGTTACCAACCATATTTATAGCCCCTTACTCGAAAATAGCCGTTTCTAGCCGTTGGGGGTCATTAAATACTCTGCAGGACGCAAACCTCGAGCTGCAGAATTGTCAGGAGAGCCGACTTAACTTTATAGAGCCGGCTCACACTTTCAGAGCAGACTATCCGGGTTTGCAGCACATTTTGTTTTTCTCGAGAGCCGGCTACAAAACTTTGAGCCAACTTTGCAACTCTAACTTTAAATACATTAAATAATCTTCAAATGACTCAACCGTTGTGCATTAAATGCACCCTCACAGCCGGCTACAAATCCAAAGCCAGCTTTGCGTCTTTTCTCCACGCGCCAAACAACGGTCTTCAAAATTTTTGCCTGAAGAGTCAGCTGCAGCTTCCAGAGCCGGCTCTCTGCACTTCCATTTCACCAGAGTCAGCTACAGCTTTCAAGAGCCGGCTCTCTGCACACTTTGAATCATTTTGGTCTATTTTTAGTGCAATCCAAGTTTACTTGCAATCTTTTAGTAATTTAACTACACACTTAAATAAACCAATTAGTCACTCAAATGTGTTTTGTAATCATCAAAATCATAGGTACAACAACAGGTTCATTAGTACTCTTTTCTTACAAATCAACGTGAAAAACATTTATTTGTAAAATTTGAACAAAAAAATTTATTAAATAGATTCAAAATATTTTACCATTTTAATTTTTAACATCTATATATATATATATATATTAAAACAAAAACCATTCAAGGTAAATATGTCATGTATCATTTTTACAAGCATTCCTTAATATACTCTTTTGTTGTCACATGTCAATATTTTCTTTATTCGGTAAATCTACCATTTTACTTTAATTTTTTTCCCCTTATTAATTAATTTCAGCCTAACATTTTTTGCCAATCATCATTAAATTTAATTTCAACCTAACATGCACTCTTCTTTTGGTTTTTTTTTTTTCCCCCAACTAACCAATCAAACTTTAATTACAATTTTTTATTTAAAAGATACATTTGCTAATTTGTGATGATTTTAATTTTAAAAAAAAATTCTACCATGGTATGCCTATCAAATTTTTTTTATTATTTAATGAAAATTTAATTTTAAGTCTTATATAAATAAAAATACTTTAACAAAATACATTATAAATATATCAAGAATTCTTATAATGTCTATAATACCTTTTTATGATGTAATAGTTAAAATATTAAATTTTTATCAATTAATATTAATTAAATAAATTACTATAAAATTGAAAAATGATAATCAAAACTCTTTCTATTTTTCTCACTACATAGTTTATTATTAGATATGAACATATTTTGTTCAATTCTAAATTACTTGATATTTAAAATATTTTTTCTTTGATTAATATAATTAAAAATTTAGCAACCGAAATATTTCACTTTGGTAAATAAATAGTGATTAAAATATTTTGATTAATTACATGAATTTCGTATTAGTAAAAAAAATCAAAATCGTAGTAATTAAAACTAAAATTTTGAATTATTTTCAGGTATTAAAATAAA
>BPVZ01000013.1:1266833-1279023 GCA_020521535.1 Rubroshorea leprosula
GTTGTTGAGTTTAACTGCAACTGGCTCGGAACAGTAAGGACAATTGCCAAATAGGACATTAAATGACCTGCAAAACCAGCATTTATAACCATAAATCAAGCTACCATATAGGTAAGGAAACAGAGGAGAGAGTCCAAGGAAACAAGGGTAGATTATGAACAGGGAAAACCCATCAAGAACAGTTTCAACTGATTTTTTATACTAGTCAAAACTTGAAAAAAGCTACAAAAACGAGCACGTTAATGTTTTGGTTTGAGTGGTGAGGCCAGGAACATACTTCAGTCTGTTTGGATACAATTACAAACAACAACTGGTGGGGTTAGGATACAAAATTGCCTGCCTACACTTTAGAAGTGGGGAAGAATAATAAAAGATGGCCAGCCTTAATTGTGCTGCTCAACCACTGGACCAAACTTGAACAATCCACATTAAAAATGAGGTCACAAGAGACGGTGACCACCACCAACTGAGAAGAAAACTATAGCACCTCCTCAATAACTATTATGGGATGATAAACCCTATCATTTAGTGGACAGCCCTTTGGATGCTTAACTCATTTTCCATTTAGTGATAGGTGAACACATTGAGCACGCCTAAATCCTAAGGCATCCAAATAAAATCCTATGTATACTTTCCTTTCAGCGGCCACAATGATCCTACTTATCTCACAATTAGAAGTGCACAGTAGCACTTGAAACTAAAGAATATGGGGTCTGTGAATTGTATCATGGGTCCTGGTCCCCTATCAAGTTGCTTGCACAGCAGAGATGACAGAAGACAAGACATATGGCAGGACAGTGTCAAGTATCCAGTACCAGGTAAACCAACTTGATGCTAAGATCGATCACTTGGGTGGATGGATGAAGCCAGAGGCAGAAGAGCAGGAAATGCCACAATCAAATCACAATTGATGGGTCATTAGAACTAGTGACAAAAGAGAACTAATCCTGCATTAGGAAAAAAAAAAAAAAAAATCAAAAGGAATGGAAGCTTACTGGGTTGAGAGTGCTGTGTTGTTTGAAGCTTTCCTCCAAAAGAGCAGACTGTTCTTTGGTGAGGCGAAGTTTCTTTCGAGCATTAACACCATCTTCGTCTTCATCGCTCACTCTTGAGGAAACCTTCTCGACTTCCACATCTTCGCTGCTGATGTCTCTCTCCCTTTTTATCCTACCGCTAGAAAACGAAGAAACAGCGCTGTGAGGAGAAGCCTGACGGTACACATCCCTACCGGCAGCAGTCTCCTGATCAGAAACAATCTTTTTGTTGGCAACCTGATAATTGCTGTCACCTGAAAGACTTAACGTAAGGGACGGTTCAAAATTCGCCGCCGCCATGACTGGGTGTTCAAACATGGGGCACGATTTCTTAGAGGGCAGCGGTTGGTTGTTGGGGGTTGAGGTGAAACCCAACCCCAAAACCAGACCTGTGTTACACGCATCATCAAAACCCATGAGAAGGGAAACAGGGGAAAAACAGAGGGAGGAAGAGGAGATGGAGAGAAGTGAGGTTAGGGAGGAAGAGGGGAGGGAGAAGGGCCTTAAGAAGGGAAGAGAAAAGGAGGGAGGTGAGCGGGCGGGGGTGGGTGGGTGGCTATGATTATTAATCAAAGGAATGAATTGAGTAGAAGAACGAATCTGACTGGGCATGGGAAATTACTCCATCAAAGGTCTTTTCTTTATCTCTCTACATAGGTTGACCATTTGAACCCCCACTATTGTTATTTCCGTTTTAATAATAAACAAACCAAGCTATTTTCCGAGAACGTTCCAGCTGCTTATCGAGAATCCTCCCTTTATTAAGAATTTTTCATGTAAATTCGAAAATATGAGATTTAAATGGCATATCAATGTGTTTTTTCTTTCTGAATATGGGAGAATTTAGGGATGAGAAATTGTTTTTAAGTCAATAATAAAAATTAAACTCTTAATTTTAAATATTAAAATTTAAGATTAAATCATTAAAACCAAAAACTCGATTTAAATCTCATCCCAATGTTTAAACAAAAAAGAAAAAAAGAAAAAACCAAGCTATTTCCCTTCACTTTTCTTTCATTCATTTTAGTTAGAAATTCCTAAAGAATTTTAGTAAATGATGGAGTACTGTATTTCTTGGTAACAAGTTCAATTCATACAATCATAAATTTTAAATGTAAACCTAGTTTTATCAGTGTATATATATATATATATATATATATTTTTTTTTTTTTCTAACTTCCTTTCTTTCTATAGTTTTCTTTTTATGGTCATCAGTCTTTCCCGAAAGGATGACATAATAAATGTATAAAATATAGCATTCAGGTTGCACTCATTCAAAGATTGCTAAAGAGAGATTTTTCTTTTATTTTCCATTTTCCGATTAAAAGAAATTGATGTCTTTGAAAATAAGATCAAAGGGACATCATTGGATATTACAAGTTCCCCTTTTTGACAGACCACATGAACTGTCTCCCACTCCATGCCTCGTTTAACTGGCTATAGATGGGTATGATCATGTCACTTTTGCTTACCCATATTGCACTCGTTTTGGTTTATAATAAATGAGGGTGGTGGCCAATTTTTTCTTTGCTTATTATGAATGTGGAGATTAGATAGGGATGTGCACTAGCCATCTATAGTAGTTTGTATGATCGTGGGCAGGGCGGCCAAACCTTTTTCTTGATGGTACATTTGATAATTGAATATGTAACAAAATGTAACTTTTTTTATCTTGACTTTTTTTTTTTTTATACGTCTCAATTATCAAAACTAATATTTTTATTTTAGAATTTTAATTTTTTATTAGTTGAGGCACTCTACTGAGGCATAGGCGGTCCAATCTACTGTTCTTGTCTGTTGTGATGCTAAAGAAAAGAAAAGCAAGGATCGTAGGTAAATGCAAGACACACCACAATTACGGGAAAATCTTATTTTTAACTTTTTATTTTATTAAGTTTGAAAGTTTTAATTTATTATTTTATTAAATTTATAAGTTTTAATCTCACACCTTATATTATGATACTTTTAATTCTTCACTCATTAAAATTGAAAAAAATAATTATTATTTTGTAATATTTTATTAATTTTGCTAACTGATTGTTAATTCTATTAATTGACTATTAGTTGACTGTTAGCTGTCAAAAATCTTTTTTAGTTAATAAAGTTAACAAAATTAATTTTATAATATTTTATTAATTTTGTTAATTAGCTATTAGTTGACTGCTAATTGATAAAAATCTATTTTTACTTAACAAAGTTAACAATCAATATAAAATGAGGGTTATTTGCTTTGATTTTAATAGGTAATGAGCTAAAATCTACAAATTTAGTAAAGTGAGGGGTTAAAAGTATCTTAATATAAAGTAAAAGACTAAAACATTTAAACTTAATAAAGTGAGAGGTTAAAATTAACTTTTTACCCCACAAAAGCACAGTGTCAAATGGAGTTATTATGGTGGTAGAATATGATCCATAAACAAGAATCCTGATCTTTGCTTAACTAGGAAAGGTTGTGTGGACGGTTTAGGAATTGGGACCTACTTGCTAAGCACTTTCAATAATGCTTTGTCGGCTGTGCTGGTTTGGAGTTAGGTCACCCATAAAACATGATAAACCCAAATCACTAAATTTAACCCCTAACATTTAATTATAACAAAAATTCTTTCACGCTCATCTGGGTTAAACACTTTTTTTACCTAATCAAGATTAGAAAAAAGTAGTTTATTCTATATCTTATTAATTAAATTTAGATTAACGAAAAAGATCATAACGAGATAATTTCTTTAGTCAGCATGCATCCTGGGATAATTAACAAATTTATTTATTTATGGCCTTGACATGGTCTCAGTCTTTCCCAGAGCCAGTCATGTATGAGAAAGTTGGACATAAGATTGCTGGGATTCCTTTTTATTACCTAATGAAGTTTGATGAAAGCCCCATAACAAAGTTCTTATATTTTGATTATAATAACGAACAACAATTTGATTAAAGAAATTAATTTTCAGATATTGGGTAATTTTATATTCCATAAGATATGGCATGTAGAAAGTAGAATTGCCGTTTAGCTGGAGGGCACTTTTCTGAACTTTACGTAAAATGCGTACGATATGAAAATCGAATATAAAATGCCTATGTACGGAAGAGTTTGGAAATAATTTTTAATTATTTTCTGATGTTGAATGATGGATTTCGGGAGAATGGCTATTGCAACCTGGGAAAGTGTTAAGCTTATTAAAATTTTTTTAATTTTGCTCGTGCAAACACTTTTATATTTGGTGGTAATATATAAACTCGATTTCTTAGTAATATTTAAAGGGAATATTAATGTCTTTAAGTGGTCTTATAAACTGTGTTTATCATTAAAAAAAATTAGTCATCAGCCTATCAAGTGAATGAAAAGTGTAGTATGTCCTTAAAATTGTCATAAAAAAATTATATTCTAGATATATACAAAAGTTTTTTTTTTTTTTTTTACAAAAAATAACACTTCTAAGCTTTTAATTAAAGAGATTTTTTAATTTGTGTCCAAGCTTAGAACATAGATTAAACATCATTAATTACCATATTTATAATTAATTTTATATAAAATTTTATGTAAAATTTAAATAGAATATAATGTAAAACATAAAAATAAAATAAAATAAAATATTTATACTTATAATTTACAAAAAAAATTATGAATTTAACATAAAAATTTATATAAAATTAATTAAAAATATGTTAATTAATAAGTCTTAACTTATATTTTAATAACACTTGTTAAATAAATCATTAATTAAAACACATTCATAAACATTCGTAATTAGTGGCCAATGGTATGGATAAAGATTTGCACGCGTGATTAGTTGGAGAAAATACCTGTAGGACACGTCCATTGCAAATTAAAGAGTTCAAATTGCCAACGTGCGCATCTCTGGTGCACCAATAATGATGGATCATACCAAATCCTATAGTAATTAATGTGAAAATGAGTAATCATCCCTCCTATTTCTGTGTCTCGCTTTAGTTTGGTATTTCATCCTAATAATATTTTTAAATAGAGTTAAGGGTATAAGTTAAGTGTCTAATAAATCTTTTTTTTTTTTGTAATAAATTTATGTTAAAAAATTAAAATTAAGTTTTAATTTATTAATTATTTAATTGAATTTATCCACACATCAACACTAAAATTAATATTAGTTTTTATTTATATATATGTTTATAATAAAATATATCCTTAATTAAGGTCTTAAAATAAATGTTAAAAAAATTCTTTTAAATACTATAATATAATTAACTTAAAAATCTATTCTTCCTTTTATTTTCTTTCCTTTTAATCCAAATATACTATAAAATTTGATAACATGTTCCTTCTTATTTCAATGAAGTGGGTATAAATTGGAGGCAAAAAGGAAAGAAAATGGATACAAGTTGAATCACAGCACTTGCTAAATTATAAAATAATAATAATATTTTTAATATAATAATAATAACAATAATAATATCTAATTTTAAAGATCAGATTCATTAATAAATACATATTTTTTTTATAAACTATATTCAAAATCTAAATTTTTTAATCAACACTTAAACAAATTAATTTATGTATATATACCTACAAGTAAGTATAAGTTGATCTTTCTTATTAACAAAAAAAAATAATTTTTTAAGAATTACAAAAGGTACCGCAACTTATTGCATCCTTACATACACAAACCTTACCAACAGCCGAACATAGTCCACGAAACCAAAGCAAAACTACACAACCCACTCAAATACATATTTCGTCGAACAAGTGGTGTGCATCACAACAATAGTTTCTATATATCTTCCAAATCTCAACTACCCCCAAACCCAACAATTTTTCACGAGGCAAAACAAATCTTCAATGCAGCCATAATCACTCAAACCCCTCATAAAGGAAATTAAAAATGCACCTTACACCCACATGAGCATGAGCGTTTGGTGTATCGTACAATCAAATGCATAATCAAATTTATTATTTGTTTATTTTTTAAAAATAAAAAATAAAAAAATTAATTTAAAATAAAATTTAAATAAAAAACAACATTTAATTTGAAAATAAAAGAGTACTGACTGAGAATTTTTTAGAGCTTGCAGGAGAGCAAATTCTACGTAGTAATAAATATATATTTTTTTGATATGTTAGACTTAAAAATAAATAAATAAATAAAAAGCATTAAACTGTTTATTCCACTTTTCCTTGGCAATCATTATTTTGTCCCACATTTTCTCCTCATACGCTGTTAGTTAGACGTAATTTCATCATCATGATAAGGCTTGGCCGCTTGGGAGTAGTCTGGATGCCGTGCATATTTCTTTCAGACACAACTTGTTTCTCTCGAACAAAGTCTCAAATCTACGGATTTGAATTAGGCCTAACCCAACCTAATCGCATTAAGTAGGTGTCATCATTGTGAGCCTAAAATCTTGAAAAGAGAAGAGATTTTGTAAATCTTGGGTAATTATTTCCTCTTAATTGGATGCATCATGCATCCTTTAGGTTGCATCTGGTGAATGGTAATGAGAAAGATGAAAGCCACTCGTTTGAATTTTGATTCTTTATATACACGTCGGCAGTGACTTTTTTAACTTTTGGAGGTTCTTTTTTTTTTCTCCCCCATGTTTTTTTCCTTTCCTTATTATTATTATTTTTTTAATGTTAAGGACACACATGATGGAGGGTATTTATTGGACTCCAATATCTCAAGAGTGTGCAATTTGGAGCAGACAATGAACAAAAGGGATAATGCTCGACCCCTTTTAGTAAAGAACTAATTAAATTTGAAGTTTTCTTTCTTGTTAATTATCTTTATCTGCTAGTATAATTTTATTATTATTTTTGTACTTAATGAAATTCTAATTAGAATAAACTTTTACTATATGTATTTAATTTGATACTTTTACTTATAAATTTAATCTCGAAAAGAGTAAGAGGTTTTTTATTTTATTATTATTATTGATTTTATCAATGTACAACTTTTTTTTTCTTAGTATAGCTTGCTAAGGTGCTTGAAAACATAAGTTTATTTCAAATTGTTAAATAATAAATATCAATTATTTTATTAATTATCAATTATCAACTAACAACCAAATCAAAGCGAGTCTAAATTGTAATTTGATGCAAGAAAAAAATATATAAACTTCTAGTTAACTTGACATATGTTCATATTTTGTCATAGCCATCTTTACGTTCTAATTCGCTCTCGTTGTAATTGCCCTTCTCCTCATTAGCAGTTAGAAAGATGAATAAAGATGAGAGTTTTCTCTCTTTTTTTTAATTGAGGGTTTCTCCATTTTTCATGAGGTTGTTTCTCTCTCTGTTTTGGGGTCTCTACCTTCACTTTCTCAATAGTTTTTATTAGGTTTTACCCATAGCATAGGGTACAGATTGCGTAGAGGTGGGACTAGTGGCATTTGGAATAGCCATAAAGCTTAATTCGACCGTTGACTACATGGTTAGCGAGTGGAGTCCATAACTAATTTTTCTACTCCAAAAGCTGGAATATTCATATAAGACCTTTCAAGTACTTGAGATGCACAATTAGGTCACCCTCATAAGACTTCTTCCTTCGCTTTAAAATAATTGTTATTTTTTTAAACTTTTTCATATATTAAGAATTTGAGAATAATTTATATATTTTTTTTATATTATCATTACACAAAAAAGACAAAGATAAAAGTTTTTAACTTTTATCATATATTAAAAATTAGGTTGTCCTCATAAGACTTTTTCCTTCGCTTTAAAATAATTGTTTTTTTTTTTTTTTACTTTTTCATATACTAAGAATCTGAGAATAATTTATATATTTTTATATATTATCATTACAAAAAGTTAGAGATAAAATAAAAGTTTAGATGATAGGGTGGATATTAAAGTTAATAAATAGAACAATGATATATACACCTTACAAAATTACATATTCCGTTATACACTGATAAAAACCGTACAATAATAAATAGAACAATGATATATACACCTTACAAAATTACATATTCCGTTATACACTGATAAAAACCGTAATTGTCTTTAAAAATAATATAAGAGTTAAACCAAAGAAAATAAAGTATTTGTATTTTTTAAAAATAAAAAAATAACAATTATTTTTGAACAAAATTTGAAATTATTTTGAAATAGAGAGATTATCTACTTCCATATATACAATTATTTAGGTATTTTTAATAATTGATGACTCTCTATGTATATTTTTGTTACAATATTTTTATGGAAATTATTTGTTACTATTATAGGCTTAGTTTTGTTGCTTTTTAGTAACATGTTTCGTAAGGATTATTCAGTAATCTCATTTGTTATTGACTGAAAATCAATTTCACCATTGGAAGAAAAAAAAAAAAAAAAGAAGCTTCCAATTTTAATCAAGGAAAATTAGAGTTATGGACTACTGCTTGAGCAAGAAGGTGTAACTGGGATTGAAAACAGTAAGATTCTCCGAAGCTTTTGTCTGGGAGCTGCTAAATACAAAAAGGCAGTTAGATTAGGGGCACAGCTGTAGCCACACATTAAAAATAGTAAGTTTATATAAATTCATAATTATTGTTTTTAAAATATTAATAATTTTTTTAATTTGATTGTTAAAAATAATCAAGAATTATAATTATTAGTTATAAATAATAAAATTGTTGATTTTTGTTACCAAAACATTAAAATATGTCTAAATATAATATTTTTTAATATTATAATTAATAATTTATAGAAGAAATATTAATATTTATATGATCCTTTCTTTTTTTAGCAATCAAGGTATTTTTGGATCAATGCACATATATTTCGAGATTAATCTCTTCTCAATTTAATTAAAGGTAAGCTATTCACACTGAAATTAAAAATTCATGAGAAATTACTTATTCATTAACCTTCCTTAAAAGTCAAATCTTAATCAATAAAATGAAAAATAAATCTCTTTACTAACTGAATTATAGCTAACTCTTTTAATTTAATATAATTCTACTAATTTAATGTGTGATTATAACTAGACTCATTATTTTTTGAGTAAATATCCAATTTAATTTTGACGCAGTCCATGAATGGTCGAAACATTATACTTTCATCACAAAAATTATAGACAAAAAAAAAAAAAAAAGAGGCTTAAAAATCCAATTACTTTCTCACTAATCTCTCTTAAAAAATAAAAATATTGATCAATAAAATAAAAAACAAATCTTTTTATTAACTAAATTATAACTAACTTTTTATGTTTTATATGATTCTATTAATTTAATATGTGGTTATAACTACACTCATTATTTTTTGAGTAGATATCTAATTTAACTTTGACATAGTCCATGAAATCATCGAAACATTATATTCTCATCATAAAAGTTATAAACAAAAAAATAAAAATAAAAAATTGAGACTTAAAAATTGAATTACTTTCTCATTAACTTTTTTAAGAAATTGGATCTTAATTAATGAAATTAGAAACAAATCTCTTTATTAACTAAATTACAATTAACTCTTTAAATTTAATATGATGTTATTAATTTAATGTGTAGTTATAGCTAATTATTTTTTGAGTAAATATCTTATCTAACTTTGACATGATCTATGCTCCAATTGTGAGATTTCTTGTTTCATATCAGTTTCAAGAGTATAAACTTGTCCGAATATAAAATTTTACATAACTCTAAATTGACTAATTTTAAAGTTATGACATGTTCTGTCTTTATTTAGAAAAGTTTAAATGTCAATTTTAACAACCGACCCTAATTGTGGAGTTCCTCGCCTCACATCAATATCAATTTCAAATGTGTGATTTTGTTTAAATGTATAAGATTTTACCAAATTTCAAATTAGTTGATTTTAAAATTATAATGTATCTTATTTCTATTTAAAAAACCTTTGACATAATTTATGAAATTCCGAAACATTATATTCTCATCACAAAAATTATAAATAAAAAGAAAAAATGGAAGCTTCCTCCCCAAACTTTTTCACTTTTTCAAGGACATGATTGCGAATAATTAGGAATTGGTTAAACTAAATGGTCCTTATAAGCATTTAATTTTAAAATCTTTTTCTTTATATACCAACACAACAGTGACTGACGGCAGACCAAAGAACCGAAAGTGGGTGGCTCTCATGTCATCTTGTTTATTTTTTGTGTGATAAAATAATGGACACGTGTCGGGAGAATAGGAGGAGAGATTTTGTGAGACAGGTGGGGGCCACCAATGATTTGGTATGATGGGCATTCGATTCCGTGGGGATTTGATGATTATGGAGCGTAGAAATTGGCTAAGATGGTGAGGGGTAGAATTTTGGATAAGATTTTGTTGGTGAATTTTTTCCATTTTTCCTTCGGCAGACCGATTCCCTAGTTGAATAATCTGATTTTACGTTTCCTTTTCCAATTATTTGGCAGGCCGTTACTTTCAATAATTTGAATATTGTAATTTAATATATTTTTTATAAATAAATATAAATGTTTTGATGTAATTTAAATTATAAAATATTAATATATTATTTTTTTATATTAAAGTTTTTGATATATAAGAATTATATTAAATTTTAATTAATTTATAATCGAGTTAAATCAAATTTATAATTAGAGAAATTCTTTGTGTTTACCTCTTTATTTTATAATATTTAAATTTGAAATTTTATTAAAAAATTAAATTTTTTTACTCGAACTAACAAATTATTAATAAACATTAATATAAATACATATTCATTAATGGTTAATGATTTAAGTAATTTAGTGATCATATCTTTTCGCTGAAAATAAAAAATCTTAAATTTGAGTTGTATGGTATATAAGTGAAATGTGATAAAGAATGAGAGATAATTGCCTCTCATTTTACAATTAAAGTAAAAAAAATAAAAAATACATATTCATCCAGGTGACTGTTAAAAATACTAATACTTGATACTTATCCAGAAAATGTGGATTTAATTGGTAAACATGTACCATGCATACAGCTTTATGCTATCTGCCTATAGTAATGTTGGAATCAAAGCAATGGTCCATATTAAAAAGTGAACAAGAAAAAGTTACTCCAATTATTTGATTAAATATTTACATGCTGACAAGGATTGTCTTAGTTTACTCTTTTCTTCTAAATAATACGAAATGATTGTGATTGAAATGGTCTAGAAAAAATAGAACTAGTATATATATATATATATATATATATATATTATCTTGTCAACCTGAATTATGGCTTAATGTATCAAAAAAGCAACTCATGATTAATTTGTACAAAGAATTCAAACATTTTTACTAATCCTGAAGAACTTAAGCAACCAATTAAGTCAACATTTCAATCCGCCACTCTTACACTCACAATCTACTCCATAGAACTAGTTTTATTTGAATAGTAAATTAAAAGAAATCTTGTTGTTTTATAATTTAGATTGTATCAACCTTAATGGGATGATTTAATGGTTAAAAATTTGAAATTCTAAATTAAAAATCTCAAGTTTGAATATTGAATCGGGTGGGAAGGATTTAGTAATATCAGATGTATCAAAAAAAATTGAATTGTATCAAATTATAAAATAAAGATTATTAGATAAGGAAGGATTTTTAATATTAAGGATCTATTTTTTATCTAATAGTTAATATAGTACAATTGATTATAATTTAAACTTTAGTATATTTTTTTTGATAAATTAAACTTGAAAATATTTTAATCTATCGAATGATGATGCCTATATATTTTATTGGTAATTTTTTTTTAAGAATTATAACAAGAAAGTAAAGTAAATTTCTTAATCTTAACCCATTATTTTATCATCTATTAAAAAAGAAAAATGATTGATATATTTTTTAATTTAATATATTTGTTAATATTTATTAGTTTAATTATTAAAATCTATAATTTTAAGTTTTTTATTTTTAATTTAAATTTAAAATTAATAATTTTTTAATCAATATGTTGTGTAGTATTTTAAATTAAAGGTATATATATAAATGTTTATAAAAAAAATTATAAACAATATTCTCAGCTCTAATGCTAATCAGTTAGGTCAATGATTTAAGTAATTTAGTGATCATATCTTTTCGTTGAAAATAAGAAATCTTAAATTTGAGTTGTATAGTATATAAGTGAAATGTGATAAAGAATGAGAGATAATTGCCTCTCATTTTATAATTAAAATAAAAAAAATAAAAAATACATATTCATCCAGGTGACTGGTAAAAATACTAATACTTGATACTTATCCAGAAAATGTGGATTTAATTGGTAAACAT
>BPVZ01000013.1:1288880-1298902 GCA_020521535.1 Rubroshorea leprosula
CCCAAAGTCTTCTGCTGCTACAAAGAGCCAAGAACGCCTGCTGCCTTCACATTTCACTTACTCCTTTCACTCCTTGCCAAACAAAAAGATCAGTAAGAAGCCAAGAACAGCCGAGAAAAGGCGAGAAAAAATCGAATTTTGGTGTGGGAGATCGGACGGCGTAGGTGATGGCGTCTCCGATCACGCCGACTGCCAACCGGCCCCTGTCGATAACACCGGGTTCTAGGGTTTTGGAGACCCCTCTAACTGATGACACCATCTGGAAGCGACTCAAGGAGGCTGGCTTCGACGAGGAATCGATCAAGAGGAGAGATAAGGCTGCTCTTATCGCCTATATTGCCAAGCTTGAAGCTGAGGTTCGGTTTTTCTGTTTAAATTACGAAGCTATCTTTTGTTTCTGATTTTTTTCTCTTCTTTTCTTCCGATAATTTTCTGATTCTTTTAATTTTGAGGGAAAGCTACGAGGGTTTGTTTGGCGACTAGTAAATTGGATGACATAAAGAAAATCATGAAATTAGAATCATAGACAAAATTTTTTTTGTTTTAGTTATTATATGGACTAACTCTTTTTTTTTTTTTCCCTCTTTTTCCTAGTCCAATTTTAGCTTATCAGAGAACATAAATTGAAATTTAGTAAAATAAAGATAAATGGGAAGTTTCTTTATTTTCCTGTAACTTTTTATGATTTTGTTGTTACTTAGATATGGCTTTGAGGTGGGGCTTGGATTTTTAGTAAGTGAGAATGTAAATGTGGATTGTGCTAGCGGGTGGAATGATTTTAATTAGTCATATATAGAATTTTTGTTTTAATACTTGCAACCATATATGGAGTATCCAATTTAATAATTGATGTTGGGGTACAATGTTGGAAATTAATCTCAAATTCAGCTGAGATTTTGGACTCACTTCAATGCTGTTCTAGAGGCTGAAAAATACTTAATTTTTGGTGTGAAGTTTAATGGGGATGGAAGTTTGTTTCTGTGGATAAACGTTAGAAATTTTCTGTTTCTCGCTTTTTTAGGAATGTGCAAGTTCTTTCATTCCAATCCTGAAAATGGGTTAATTACATGTATAATTTTCTGTTTCTCGCTTTTTGAGGCTACTATTTATTTTCTCTCTCTCTCTCTTTTTTTTTTTCTCAAAGATCTTTGATTACCAGCACCATATGGGACTTCTTTTATTAGAAAAAAAGGAGTTGACTTCCAAGTATGAGCAAGTTAAATCTTCTGCTGAAACAGCTGAGATAGTGCAAAAAAGTGGTCAGGCTGCACATTTATCTGCTCTAACTGAAGCAAAAAAGCGAGAGGAGAATTTGAAGAAGGCTTTAGGAGTTGAGAAAGAATGCATAGCAAGTGTGAGACCATTGGCTGGGATTCCTTTTAATTTGAGTTTTTTAATTTCTTTCTAGTTCCCTTTTTCTTCATTTTTATTTTTATTTTTTTATGATTGTATATTTCATATTTTCATTCTTGTAGATTGAGAAAACCTTGCATGAGATGCGTGCAGAATCTGCTGAAACAAAGGTTGCAGCTGAAAGTAAATTGGCTGAGGCACGTAATACGATGGAATATGCACAGAAGAAGATTGTAGAGGCTGAGGTAAAGCTGCGTTCGGCAGAATCTTTGCAAGGAGAGGCCAGCCGGTTTCACCGTACTGCTGAGAGAAAGCTGCAGGAAGTTGAAGCACGTGAAGAGGATCTTAGCCGACGTATCATGTCTTTTAAGTCTGAGTATGATGAAATATATGCTTTTTTCTTCTTTGAAAAAATCATATCTTTTTTCAATATTTCATTCATATTTATCTGTTGCTGATGAAGTGATGTGTAGTTTTTGGATTCTTTTTTTCTTGAAAAGAAATCTTAATTCTAGTTCTCTTTTGTTTGTCATAGGTGTCTATGCTAAATTCTTGCATGCCTGCATTAGGAGAGAAAGAATGGCAATGTAATTTCTTAAGGGTCTTGCATTATGAATTGATTGAATTCTAGGATAAAAATTTCATTAACAATTAACAGTAGCATCATAGTATTTATATTGCCTGATAATAATCCATATATAAATGTAAAATGTGCTTATCTGCATTACTGCATCTTGACAATGATATCATAACTCCTATTATGTGATAATTATGCAGTACTTTTGATTTTGCTTAAAAATGGCTCTTGTAATGTATTAACTTGATAGTGAAAAAATTGCTGCTAAGAGTGTTAATTTTTATTTCTTGCATTAGGTGTGATGCCAAAGAAAAGGAGATTATTCTTGAGAGGCAGTCATTGAGTGAGAGGAAGAAGATTTTGCAGCAAGAACATGAAAGGCTGCTCGATGGACAAGCTTCGCTGAATCAGAGAGAGGAATATATTTTTAGTAGATCAGAAGAACTAAAGCGGCTTGAAAAGGAGCTAGAGGTTTCAAGAGAAAGTATTGAAAAGGAACGGACAGTGTTGAAGGATGAGAAATCTAGACTTGATTCTGCTTTCACTTCATTGTTGAAAAAAGAGGAGGTTTGTATATTTTATTTTGCGGATGAAAGTTTTGATGTTAATGTATTGCCATGTATCTTTTTCCTCTTACTTCTTGGAAAACTACTTTTTTTGCAATTCCTCTTTTTAATGCATACAGGCTGTTGTTGAAAGAGAAGCTTTGCTGGAAAAGAAAGAGCAAGAGCTACTTGCTTGCCAAGAAAAGATTGCAAAAAGGGAATCTGTGAGTTATTTTTGCTTGGTAGTGTTTCTAATACTTGAAATGCTTTTTTTCCTCTATGATAATTGGAAACTTTTTGAATGTAGGTTGAAATTCAAAAGGTAATTGCTGCTCAAGAAACTGCATTGAGAGCAAGAAAAACAGAGTTTGAAGCTGAACTTGAGATTAAACGCAAAATGATGGAAGATGAAATTGAAACCAAGAGACGGGTTTATGAGTTAAAGGAAATTGATCTTAGCCAGCGAGATGATATTCTTCGTGAAAAGGAACATGAGTTGGAGATTCAATCAAGGATATTAGCAAATACAGAGAAAGATGTGGTGGAGAGGTCAAATCTTCTTGATGATAGAGAGAAAAGTTTGTGTACTTCTGAGAAGGAGGCTGAGTTGAAGGTAGCCTGTATAGAAAGAGAAAAACAAGAGATCAATAGAATGAAACTAGAGCTTCAAAAATCAATGTCTTTGCTGGAAGACCGAAGGAACCAAGTAGACTGTGAACAGGGGAAACTAGAAGCCATGAGAAGTGACACAAAGGAATTATCGGTTCTAGAATTGAAACTCAAAGAAGAACTTGATCATATAAGGGGTCATAAATTGGAACTTATGGCTGAAGTAGACAAGCTGCAAGTAGAGAAAACAAAATTTGAAGCTGAGTGGGAGTTGATTGATGAAAAAAGAGAAGAGCTGCGGAAGGAAGCTGAACGTGTTGTTGAAGAGAGAGAAGCCATTTCCAAGTTTCTCAAGGATGAGCGAGATAGCTTGAGAAGAGAGCGGGATGCAATGCGAGAGCAATACTATCATGATGTTGAGTCACTGAATCATGAGCGAGAAGACTTCATGAACAAAATGGTTCATGAGCATTCTGAATGGCTTAGCAAGATTCAGCAAGAGCGTGCAGAATTTTTGTTGGGAATTGAGACACAAAAGAGAGAGCTTGAGAATTGTATTGAGAAGAAGCGTGATGAATTAGAGAATTCTCTGAGGGAAAGAGAGGAAGCTTTTGAGCAAGAAAAGAGAAATCAACTTGAATATATCAATGGCCTCAAGGAAACAGCACAGAAAGAATTGGAACATGTTTCTTTAGAAATGAAAAGGCTTGATGCTGAGAGAATGAATATAAAATTAGATCGTGAGCAAAGAGAAAGGGACTGGGCTGAGCTAAATAATTCTATAGAGGAGCTTAACTTGCAAAGGCAGAAACTGCAAGAACAGAGGGAGTTGTTGCGAGCTGATAGACAAAGGATTAATGCTGAGATTGAAGAACTGAGAAAATTGGGGGATTTGAAAGCTGCCTTGGATAATATGACTGTGGCTCAAGTGCAGCATTCACCCCTTCGTCGTAGCCAGAAAAAAATCTCTTCCCGAAGGAATTTGACAGAACCAGCTGGAGCTTCTCCTAATTTTACTGTTACTGACAATGGCAACAGAAGCTCTCCAATACCACAACCAGCTGGGCATTCTCCCCTTGACACTGCTCGTTTCTCATGGATCAGACGATGCAGTGAATTGATATTCAAACATTCCCCTGAAAAGCACCAGATGCAGCATGAAGAAAGGCCTTTGATATCTGCTAGAAAGTTAGATTCATCTAATGGATCTGGTGGAAACAAGTACAATGGAAATGGGAGGCAGCAAACTAGCTCTAATAGAGAACAGAAAGTAATAGAGGAAGTGCCCCGAGAAGGTGAGGTGTTGAAAGGAATGCAAAATTTGGAATCTGAAATTGAGGAAAATTACACTGATTCTGAAGAAGGGCTTCAGGCCACAAGGAAAAGAAGTTTTGATCACTCTCTTTCTCATGAATATGTGGATCCATTGCTAGCAGACAGGTTGGACAGTAGCAAGAAAAGGAAGCAAGAGAAAGATTCCCTCAAAGATTCACCAGGAGGGCCATCTAAAAAGACTGATGGTGATGGCTTCTCTGAGCTAGAAAATATAGAACAATTGCCAGAATTTGTGGGGGAAGAAGAGCAGGAGATTTCTCATGGTGGAGGAACATATGGTCTTGCAAATGCCATAAATGGGGGAAATGATGAGTCTAGGGAACTTGGAATGGTGCAAGGAGCACACTTGCAAAATGTTTGTCAAGTTAGTGAGCACCATGAGGTAAGATGACGTTCTTAGCAGATGCTCCTCAGCATGTTACTTGTTCTTGCATGTATCTTTAACACATAAATATTTACATGTTTTTCTTCTTATATCCTTTGAGCTGTTCTCTGCAATGAAATGATATTGTTTTGATGAACATATAGTCATGCAAATGCTAAAAGGTTAATCAAACCGTCTTTTGCATATTTTATTCTGGCAGAACCCCTAAATCCACCCCTCAACTCGGGGGGCAGGGACAAATGCACCCCTCAAAAACCTGCAAATTATAAATCAAGACAAATCCCCCATTTTTTAATGTGTGACATCATCTTTCTGTTAAAAATGCTTACGTGGCAAACAGAATTTTGACGTGACATATTAAAAAATGGGTGATTTGTTTTGATTTATAATTTGGAGGGGCAATTTGTCCTTGCATTTTTTTGAGGGGCGGATTTGTCCCTACCCCCTATTTAAGGGGTGGATTTGGGGGTTTTGCCATTTTATTCCTATTGTGCATTTGGATAATGGTTATTTTTTATTTTTATCAGCCTTGGAGAATGGGCATTTAAACATTTGTGCTAAAGTCAATTAGAAATGGTCTTTCTAATTTAGTTTCCTTTATCCTTCAAATGATATATTGTTTTGTGGGGTCAATATCTTCTTTTATTACTATTTCTTGTGCTGTGCACTTTAGATGTTTCATTCTTAATTGTAGCTGTATACATTTATGTTCTGCAAATTTTCTCTTTGTAGTCACTGGAAGTCACAATCACATCAGAAAGAATTGCAATGAAACTTGAAGAAGAAGTTGCTGCTAAGCAAGATGGCAGTGAGAAGATTGGAGCAAGGACTAGGTCAAGACTGAATTAGTAAAAGTATGATTGCTTCTAGAGTGCTGCTGTTCTTAATTCACTGCAATTTCATACTGGTTTCATGCAAAGGTAATATTTTTTCCTAGCATAATCTTGTCTTGATTTTTTTTTTTTTTTTTTTTTGATACTTGTGTGAATTTTGGATCATGTAGACCCAATCTTGAAGTATTCTGCCTGCTGACTTCTTTTTGGTGTGTTGCAGGAACTGAATGTTACTAATATTTTGCTTGGGACTTGGGAGGGCTTCAGTTACCCTTAGGGTTGCAGTGGTAGGTGAATGTCTTAGCCAACTCAGACATGGTTTGGAACCTGAAAATGCTTGTTCATCCCATTTATCTGTTTTCTCTGTATGGGTTTGTTTTTGCACATGGATGGGTGTTGATATCTTTAGCTTGGTAGGATGGTTTGATGGTTGCTAGGAGAAATGTAACTAGTGGTTTATGACTAATATGATAAAAGAAATCATATAGTGTTTGTTAAGTCAGACATGGCTAATGTGAAGGTGTTGGCCTAGAGGAATATAGCAGTGAGCTGAACAAGGATGTGTTTATAATATGAGTTGATATCATTGTTCTTCATGGGAGATTGGGAATTGAATCTTTTACTCTTTGGTATAGATAATGAAATTTTTGTTCCTCATCGGTTTTCATTGCCCATCTATTTGGGTTCGGTCTATTTCATTGCTTATCTATTTGGGTTCAGTCTATTTCATTGCTCATCTTTGAACCAAACCGTTCCAATCTGAACTTTTTCCTTTTGCCCTGTTTGAAGGGCTAGACAAGTTACTGTGTTAGCGCAACAGTTGCTCTCGAAAACGTGGGAGGCCTATGTTCCAGGGTAGGAGGGCATCTACCTTCTAACTTCCTGGGAGCTACTCAACAGCCACTAAATTACAAGATCTATGAATTTAACAAACAAAATTGGTTAATCTCGAGACTTTTCAGCAGTTAAAAGTTTGAACTTTTAATGTTGGAGGATAAGTTTGAATTTTGAGATGAGTGGTGAGGGATTTGGAAAGAAGTCTATTTCCTGTTAGTTAATCATCAAACAACTTAAAAAAGGGTAACAATTGAACTTTAGATTTCAAAGCATGCAACTTAACGAGGTGCAGGACCCTTTTCCACCTTGATGTAACCTTTTTGGTCTAATTGTAAGTTATATACCTATATGGTATACTATAATTGTATAGATCACTTTTCCATTATTTAAATTAATTTTTGGCACTAGTCTTTGTTCATCTCTACGTTTGATTAATTTGTTACAACTGAAATATTTTAAAGTAGTCTTCTTGTGTTGTACAATTGAAAGGTGGTGTTTGGTTCTCTTTGCCCCCAATTGATTCTGTCAAAAGCCCAGCATTGATTCTCTTTGTCCCCAATGCTTTATCTTTGACTTAACGAGGAAGGGCACCTAACTACTGAATGCTCATCTTTGATCTTTTTGTGGATTCCCTAGTTTAGTCTAGACTTTAGAGGCTATATTTGCACTTTCAAAGTGGGAGAGGGCCCCTCTTATCTTCTAAACATAAGGTTCACTTACTCAAATGTACAAGTCTCCAAGGAGGGGTGGGCACCGCGGTAGGGCAGGGCATGGCTACCCTACAAGTGATTTATATGGTTGCCACAAAATTTTGAAATGATTTTTTTTATTATTAATATCATTTTATTATTATTATTATTATTGATAATTGTTTCTCTGTCAAAAATTTACCAAACTAATACCAACAAAATTCATTCGATACAATTTTTTCATTTAAAAATTTGAAGTATTATGCAATTTTTAGAAAAAAAATTTCAATTTGCAATAAAAAAGAAAATGATTTAAGAATAATTTATTATTATTTTTTTATATAATCTTATATATTATTTGAATAATTGATTTTTTTTATTTATTTATAACTTGTAATATTAAATGCATTTTTTTATTTAATGATATGTAAAAATAATATAAAAAATTATATAAAAAAATTACTTTTACATCACTGCCCAATAAAATATTAGTAGTGAAACGGATGGATCATCCATTAAATAAAGGTTAAATTCTTTTTTTGTCCCTCTACTATTAAAAAAAGCTCTTTTTGGGTCCTTGTGCTAAAAAAATCCCTCTTTTTGTCCCTAAAATACTAATATGTCACATTAATTAACAAAAACGTATGACATGAATATTCCACGTGTAAAGCCACTTACATGGACTTAATAACATCCTCCATGTCACTCTTCCCGTGCAAAAAAAACCCTAATCAATTTTTTTTCAGTTCCCTCTCCAAATATCATCTTTCTTTTTTCAAAATTCTTATTTTTTGTTCATAATTAACACTTTACATGTGAGATTGGTAATGATTGATCAAAATAAATCCTTCTCCTTACTCTTTACCTGATTTCAGATTTTCAACCAAGTTATGAAGTGGATAACATAAGCACAACAACATAAACCTATCACCTCTAGCTTCAAATCCAAATATCAAACACGATCTGGGTTTCCTAATGAACTTAGAACTTAACATCTCTAATTCAAAACCAAACATGAAATTTTGGTTTCATTTGGCTTACATTCAAAATAAAATAAAATAAAATAAAAAAAGGGTCAAAAGCCAAATATAGGTTTCTTGAAGAACCCAATTTTGCGAGGAACGAACCTCAAAGACCAAAGAAATTGGATTCCACAAGGAACCCATATGGGTTCCTCAAAGAACTCGTTTTCTGAGTTTCGTGAAGAACTCAGTTTCTAGGAACCTCAAAAGACCCAGAAACTGGGTTCTGTGAGGAACCCAACAAGATGATGAAGAGGATGGCAAGAAGGATGTTGAGGATGATGATGAGCAGCGGGATGAGGATGAGTAGGAGGATAAGGATGAGGAGAAAGAAGAAGATGAAGAAATTAAAGTTAATTTCGGTTTAAATTCATTTAATTTATGAATTAAGAAGTAGAAATTTTAATTTATACACGTTGGCCCAAAATATGTTACATGAATTTATAATTTTATCCATATAATATTTACATCATTTATAATATTATTTATATAAAAAATAATTAAATCATTCCATTAATTAAGGTGACAGATCAATAAAAATTTAATGGAGGGATAAAAAAAGGGCCGAATTTTAAATTTTAGAGATTAAATTTTTTTTTTTCAATATAAAAACAAAAAAAGCTTTTTTTAATCGTAGAGGAACAAAAAAAATATATTTAACAGAACATTTTTAAGGCATAAAAGAAAAAAATACCAAAAAAGAAAAAATCGTGACTGTTAGCGTGCAGCCATGGTAAATTGGTGACAGAACATTTTCTGCTACTATCAATTTATTATGCCGAGACAGATTGATAATTATTAATTAGCACTAAGGATCGCTCTGTCTATCATTTTGTTGTGTTGCTGATTTGCCGCATGACACAGTAATTCTTCCTATAAATTTTATGCCTCTTGATTCTTTTTTTTTTTTAACCCAAACTAATGTTGTTAAGTGCGGACCATATAAAAAAATTATTTTATAATTTAAATTATATTAAATTATAAAATAGAAAGCACACCATATAAAACCATTTCCAATTCTTTTTTTACCTTTGAAAGAATGTTGGGTATTTATTCGAGGTTGGTCAAAAAAATTTATAACCAAAAAAAAAAATTGAAATTTGATGAAATCGTAACTAATAAATAGGGTTTAATTGGGTTTTAACCTTGTTTGATTAAAAATTAAATCAAACTAATTTTAAATGGTTTAAGTCTTAGTTATTAAGTCTAAAAATTAAAAAATCAATAATTAAGATGAGTATAAATAAAAAATTTAGACTAAAAACCTTTTATATAAAATTTTTAATGATTTTTAAAATTTTTAAAAATTTCTTAATAACATTTCACCAAAATTATTTATTTAGATAATTTTTATTTTTTCATAATTGCAATTAATAAAATAATAATCAAAGAATATAAGAATATAAAAAATTATTAAAAAATATAAAAATAATTTTTCAATTAAAATTGAAATAGATCTAAATCATTATTTTTAAAAATCTAATCAAAACCGATAAAATGTGTATTTTTCAATTTAATTCATGATTATTAAAATTTAAAATTTAGAACTTTAATTAACTAATAATTTAATTTTGATTACAATCAAAACTGAATTGTGCCGACCTCTAGTGTTCATAGAGTACAATACTAAATTATACAACATTTAAATCATTAAATAAAGAAAATATATAAACCATTAAAAAAAGATTTATCACTTAATGTCATACGTGGTTATCTTATCTAATTATTTTTATTTTGGTAATATTATAATTATAATACCAACTAAAATTATATATTTACAATTATAAATATAATATTAAATAAATAGATATTTATAATATCATCAATAAATTTTTAA
>BPVZ01000013.1:1322752-1346219 GCA_020521535.1 Rubroshorea leprosula
ATAAAAAACATCTATTATATAGGAAAACACATTCTAGGTTATAAATTTGTGCAATATTTGTTTGGTCCGTAGGGAACAGCTAATTAGTGACGTATGACGTATATATGTATATATTGAAAACTTTTGTCCGTAGGATAGTGCATTGAATAATTAGTTAATCTAACCACCCAGTATTTAGGTAGTTGATTAATTATAACTAAGTTTTTCTAATTAGGGCATATTTTTGTCATAAATTTGTGTAAAAAAATATAAAAATCGATATTAATTTTAGTATCATTATTATATTGATAAAATTAATTGAACAATTGATAAAGTAAAAGTAAACTTTTATTCTTTTAACACAAATTTATAACCAAGAAACATATAAGTTTTTCTATTTTGTAATCTTAAAGCATAAGTTAAGCTTACTTTTTTATCATAAATTCATATAGAAAAATTTAAATGTTAATATTAATTTTAATATTGTTGTCATGTAGATGAATATAATTGGATGATTGATAACGTAAGGGTAAATTTTTATTTTTTTAATACAACTTTATCGTTAAAAAAATGTATTTATTATTCTTTTAACTTATATCTTAAAAAATTCAAAATGTATTTATTATACTATTAACCTATATACTTAAAACACTAATTAGAAAAACCTATTATAATTTATAAAAGAGTTCAATGAATAGGCAGTTATATGTTGAGTGTGAAAGCGTGACCTATTATCTAATGGATTGAGGAAATTATTAATATACTCTCCATTTAACATATTTTAGGTATTTGTTTTAATTTAGTTATTAAAATATAATATAAATACAGTTAATGTAGTTGATTTATGCATTTTGTACGTATGATTGTATTTTTAAATTTGTCTATTTTTAATTTTAGACTAAAAAATAATAATTTTTAAATAAATTTATTGTACCATGTGTTAAATTAAAATATATACTAATAGTTATCCAATAGATTGGGATGGAACATAATATATATGGGATTAATTGTTGACTCTATATATGCTATCAATAACCTATTCGCAATGCTATAATTACAATGATATGTAAGTGATACATTTATACACATTAGATTATAAAAAATGATATGATTATAATATCATATAGTATTGTAAATTTATAATATAATGTGTTATTATATAATTAACTTTATTTATTTAAAGATTTTACATCCACTGATTTAATATTATGTTTATCTAAATGTCCAACAACATGGTGTGGAGCCCACAATACATGACCTGGGTCCCACAATAATGGCCATGAATTTTCGTCTTGGAAAGTCATCCCATAATTTTCGTCGTATTTATCATTTCCCATCTCTTAAACACCGGAAGGCGTATATCAAAAGCCGAAAGGGATTTAACTTTTTACAATTTCTTGCAAGCCACTCAATTTTAATTCATCCTCAGCTGCTTGGGCAGTTGATGACGATGTTTGAAGATACGAAAGATAGTTAACTAACTAACTCTATTTCTACACAATAACGATTTCCTTCTTTTTGCTTAAGGAGAAGTGTGGGATTCTCTCTTGAAATTCCTTGCAACTTTCAAACCAATAGAAAGCTGCTATTTTTGGAAACCCCAACAAAACCACACAAATGCCCCTTAATTTTGACCCTTTGTAATCTTTGACCTCACCCCACAAAATGCAAAAAAAAAAAAAAAGGTCCTAATCCATAGGAGTACTATAAAGTTGGAGTTTCCTTCTCATACGCCTTAGACAACGTTATCGTTTACTTAGGGTCATCTTAAATACAGTAGTAATGATAAGGTCGGTTGAGACTTGAGACAGATCGTACTTGGCCGCTATCGTCGGCAGCAGATGTCATCGTCTTCGCCGGTGATCTCGCCGGTAAAATTACGCGTTCACATCTCTTTTCGTAATTTGTGATAACCACGTACCATGTTAGTTATAAGCAATCATATGGTACACTCGTAAAATACACGCAATTAAATTACTATAACATAAAGGAAGGAGATATTGGTTTCCAATTTTTTTATATATATTGAAGAATAATGAAGAACTTTTACTTTTACAATCGGATTAATAGACTAATTAAACTAACGTTGGATCCACACAAACAAGGACCGAGTGCGACGATTTTTTTTAACAAAACTCAACCGAGAAAATTGCAAAACTATTTTCCAATGAACAATGTATTCACACGTAGACAATAATTAACATGGTGCACCAGACTAGCGTTCCTCGAGCTCACGATCCTCGTGGAACGATAGCCGGAAAACCCAATTGGTGAGCGACCACCGTCGTCTTGTGTTTTTCAAAGCTTGGTGATTGCTCTGACTGCGAATTGGGGAGATGGACTCCACAAAAACCTTGAGTCGTCTCATGGCCACCTTTAGGGTGTCTTCGGACATGTTAGCGAAACACATCCGAAACCACCCTGGTTCGGTGCAATGACATGAAGACCCTGGTGAAATATTTATGTTAACTTCGTAAACTATTCTCTTCCACAGCTCCATTTCTGCTTCAAATGTGTCGGAGCTAAGGAGGCGCCTCATATCCACCCAGCAAAACAAACCAGCACTGCTCTTCAGGCAGCTGACACCGGCTTTCTTCAGCTCGGAGATGAGCATTCTCTGTCGTTGTTTCAGCCTTTCGTGATTTTCCAAAATGTAATTCTTTGTGAATTTCTTATCGGAGAGCATTACCGAGAGAAGATACTGAGTTTGAGAGGAAACTAGGCCAAAGCTGGACATTTTCGTGGCAGCGTCCACGACCATGTTATCGTTGGAGTAAATTGCTCCAACTCGAAAACCAGGAAGACCCAGATCCTTAGAAAGGCTATACACAATGTGAACTCTGTTAAAAACTTCAGAGTTCTCCAACTTCCTATCTTTCATAACCTCCATGATACTTACAAACCCTGGAGAGGAAAAAACAGTACCAGAATAAATCTCATCGCTAATTAAATGAATTTCCTTCTCAGTAATGAAGTCAAGCAGAAGGTTGAGTTCATCAAGGCTCATTGTGGTGCCCAATGGGTTTGAGGGGTTGGTGACTAAGACTCCCTTAACCCTTAGGTTGCGTTTGTGGGCCTGTTGATAAGCTTCTTCAAGAACCGATTCAGTGATTCGAAAGTCGTTGGAGCTTGAACACTGAATTGGCAAAATCTCCACCCCAGTTCGCCACTTGAGATCCCTATCAAATCTGAAATAAATAAAGCGTAATTCAGTAACGTAATTTTCATGCATAAGAAACATGTCTCTTAGTATTATATTTAGAGAAGTAGAAATAAATTAAAAGGACGTACGTATACCTACCCTGGGTAGTATGGTGTGGGAAGGAGGAAGGCGTCACCGGCTTCAGCTAGGCAGAACATGAGAGTCTCGTTAGCAGAAGTTGCACCGGCGGTGAGGACAACGCGATTTGGATCAAATGATACTTTATTTCCTCTGATTTCCGCCATGAAATCTACCAAAGCCTTCTTGAAATCGGGGAGGCCGTGATAATCCTGGAAGAGAGCAAGCTCCCTGAATATGAATTGTCCATTCCTCCTGAACCCCGCTGCGTCAGGATTTTTTGCCAACCATGACTCAAGAAGGTCAAAGGACAACTGCAAATATTTTAAAAACGTAGAATAAGACACTGCATGTGATATGTTCCAACTCTCATAATGTATCAATAATAATGCCACCGGTAAAAAGGAAAAAATCCGTTAATTACCTGATTTTCTGCAAGACCCATTTGAATGATTCCCTTAGGATTCTTAACATGATCATATGGATTTTTCTCGTACTCCTCCCATCCTATGAAGTATGAAGAATCCTGCCCATGAGTGTTACACAAGACTTTTAATGACAACAACCCCATTTTTGGCCTCTAAGAAAAAGATAGAATTTCCCAGAAAGAGAATCACAGAAGGCAATGAACAAGAGAGGATGAAAGAAACAGGAAGGAAGAAGAGATCGAAAAAGAAAGAATTGATAACTTGAAAGGTATAGGAGTTGAAGTCTTGAGAAGAGCTTTATTTCTTGTAGTGGAGAGCTGAATCGAGGCGCATATATAAAGGCAATTCATCTTTTTTTTTTCTTTTTTTTTTTTTCGAAAGATAAAAGATTTAATTAAATAAGTACAAAGAGTATCCAAATCCATATACATTAATTAATTTTTAATAAAATAAAAAATCAAAAAATAATATAATATTAAGAGACTCTTTACAAAAATTTGCAACACTTGGAATTTAAGATTAAGTAAGAGAAGCAGAAATAAATAAATAAATAAATTCTCAAAAGGCAACTTTGTTGGAAAGACTTTTTTGACCATCCAGACAGGGAATTCTAAGTTTCTAACTTGCATTAAAAGTTCTATCAAAAAAAAAAAAACTTGCATCAAAAGTATACTCCTATCATGATTAGAAAATGTTCGTTTACGGTGTCCGCGCATCCGCCGCACTGTCCAGGGCACTCTGGGCAAGGGTAGTCGGCAGGCGCGGGCATAGACTTAGAGCACCTACCCTGCACGCACTCCAATATCGCGTTGGCGTAAGGAGGCTTTATCAGGAAAATAAATTAGAAAACAAAAAGATATAGGGTATACTATCTTCATTTATTTTTAAGGATATTTTTAATGTGTATTTATGGTATAAATTAGGTATATTTTTTTATAATAAATATGTATAAAAAAATATAAAATTGATATTAATATTAATATCATATGAATTTAATTAGATAATTAATAAATTAAATATTAATTTTTATTTTTTAATACAAATTTATAATAAAAAACATATTTAATAAATTCTTAATCTATATTTTTAAAATAAATATTAAACAAACTTTATTTTTAATAAATTTAATTTAATTTTTTAAATTAAACACAAATTCTAAAATTTATAGTATCAAAATACCTTAATTTTCTTTTTTTTTTCTTTTAAAAGTTTAAATATTACATTAATTACTAAAATTTAAAAATAAATAAGTAAAAATTAATATACCTAGCACCTACACCAATTATAAATTCATCCTAAATCTGTTAAAAATTGTATTTGCATTTTACAAGCCAGATCAACAGCAAATCTTAGAGGGAGTAGCCAAGTCTGGCCCACAAAGCCCATATGCTGGTTTCGACTCTAGAGTGTACAAAATGTGGTCCATATGTTCCCCCTACTGGAACCCGCTATCCCCATGTCGGCATTGATTTTTCCTTTGTTTAGTTCAGAATCCCAACAAAGCAGAACATAGTGTTGATCTGGAGTCAAACAATATATCGACTGAATATTTCAGTAGTACGAGACGTTTTATTATACCAAGTAACTGAATTACATATAAAGAACGTGTGGATTTTGAGTGTCCGTTAATGTTTTTATTAGGAATACTTAGACGATTGTGGATAGCACAATATTGATTTTATATATATATATATAGACATAATAAACAATAGGAAAATGACTCACACGTTTCAATTTAATGATTGAGATCTTTAATTAAGTAAAATCATCTCTCGTAAGTTATATATTTAAATCCTATGGATGATATTAATTTTTCTTTCACCCAAATTTCCTTTCTTCAAAAAAATAAATAAATAACAAAAAAAATACTTTACATATCCTTTAATTTGATACACATTAATATTTAATTAATTTAATTATTAAAATATAACATAAATATAATTAATTTAATTAATTTTTTTGTATTTTATGTATGCTACATCTTAAAATTTATTTTTTTTAATTTTTAAATTTAAATTAAAACTAATAATTTTTAATTTCAAAGAGTGTCTGTTTTAATATTTTAAATAAAGAAATGATTTACGGGATGAAATTGGAGGGCGAAATTGAGGGACAATAAGTGAAACAGATTAAATTAATAATTTTGTATCCTAACCAACTTCTCTTATTGTCTCCCATTTCACCCCTCAATTTCATCCCGCAAATCATTAGTCTTTTAAATAACAATGCAGGGTCGATAGGGCTGGATTAAATGGTTGTAGCCTGCGACGATGACTTGGGATGGTTAGGTTGACGGCATAAGGGAGCGACGTGGGCGGTGGAGATTGGTGGGTATCCCAGTGCAATAAAATCTTTGTTTCTCGTTGATGGCGGATTCAAATATATTCTCAGTGAAATGCAATTATTGCTCTTAGCAAGCTGTAAGTTGGGGGTGGGGTTATTGCCACAGCCACTAATGTTAATGCCACAGCTTTTTTTAGTTATTTGATTATTATACCCCTCATTTGAATCCAACTTGCAGCAGTCACCACCTTCTCCGCGTGGGTTAATGGTCAAATAACTGAAAAAAACTGTGGCATTAACATTAGTGGCTGTGGCAATAACCCCACCCGTAAGTTGGAAGCAAATAACCGATCGCCGCCCTCAGTTTTTAGCCACCTGATTTCACATTGGGAACGTGATCAGGACGACTGTTTGGGATAAAAATTATGGCAAAGGTCTCTCTGCTTTTTGAAATGGATATAATTTGATTGTAATTTGGAACAAATTAGCCAAGGTTAGGTGGTGATGAATGCTTTTTGAAACGTAGGTAGTGATGGACACTTTAATTTCCTCGTTTTATGAAACAAAAAAAGTGGGACAACTCATGAGTCATGATTACACCTTTTTAATTTCCCGAGCCTTCTTGGAGTAAAATGAGATTGCAGAATCAAAGAAAAACTATATGAAAGTGGCCTTCAGACTTTCCATATAGCCCTGGCGAGGAAAAAGAAGTCATGAGTAGTATCACGGTCATATCATATAATTGTACAATAACTCATAAGTGACCGTCTAGAAAATAAAAATAAAAATAAAAACTCACTAACTTAGGTTAATGCATGACTTAAGTGGTTAAATAATAATTTTATTATTATTGTATTGTAAAAAATAAAAATAAAAATATCATGTATATAATTGTACAATAACTCAATAAGTGGCCGTATCTGACCCTTCAGGTCAATTGGTAAGTTTGTCAGCTTAAGATGCATTCCTCTGTTTTTATAGGCGAGTTTCGAGTCTATTTCTTGACAACTTGTTAAAAAAAAAAAAAAACTCAATAAGTGACCATTCAGGAAAAAATAATAATAAAAAACTCATTAATACTAAATGCATGACTTAGGAGGTCAAATGGTATTTTTATTATTATTGTATTGTACTAAATGTCTTACATATATATACAGATGTGAGCGGTAATGTCATGTTCAAAATAACCTGTAATATTTATTCCAATGGGCTCCAGTTGTAAATCTAGGGTCGCTGTTAACTACCATGTAATATTTAATATAGGTTAAATATTAATTTTGGTCCCTCAACTTTATAGTATTACATAATTTTCATCCTTCAATTATTTTTTGTACTTTTTTTATCCTTTAACTCTAAAAACTATACAATTTTGATTCCTTTGTCAGTTGGGTCGTTAAATCAACCACGTGCCATTCTTTTATTTGTTTTAATGACATGGATAATATAAGTAAAAAAAAAAGCTTATTTGAACTAAAACTTTTGCCACGTTGCAAATAAACTCTACGCCCTTCATTTAATAAATAATAAAACTTCAAAATTACGTAAATGCCCTTAACTTCATCTTCTTCCCCTGATTTCCTCTTTTCTCTCCTTTATTCCTTAACCCTAAACTTCAACAACTTCTCCCTCCCTCTCCTCATCTTTGGTAGCTTCTCCTTCTCTTTTCCTTTTTTGGTGCCGACTTCTCTTCCCTTCCCCTCCCATCATTTGTTTGACTTTTTTTCTAAAATTTGGGTTTGAGCAAGATTTAGGTTCGAGCAAGATCTAGGTTCAAGCAAGATGAACGAAACCTTGTAGATCTAAGTTTGAGCAACATCTGGGTTCAAGCAAGATGAACAAAACCTCGTAGATCTGGGTTCGAGCAAGATGAACAAAACCCCATAGATCTGGGTTCAATTAGAACCCAACAATATTGGGATTAAACCCACTTACTAGGATTGAACTACTGTTTCTACAGTGGAGAGCACATCTAGATTGGGTTAACAAAATTCAATTCCTTGTTCCTTTGAGGAGGTTGCAAAGTGGTGGTGGAGATTCGGTTGGAATATGAGAGATCTTAAGCTAGATTAAGGGTATACATTTGATTTTTCATTTTTTCAAAGGTTTGTATCAAATTTCTTTGAATGTTGAGCCATAATCGTTAGAAATGGTAGTTAGATTGTCATTTTTAGTTGATTTAGGTTCTACTGACCCAAGTTTGATTAGAACCCAATAATGGTTTCATCGAACCTAGCTACTGGGTTTCAAAAAATCCAATAGATTTGAGTTTGATTGGAATTGAACGAAAAAGCTTTTATTGTATTTTGGAATTGAAACTCAGAGTCCTAAGAAAAGGAAATTGCCAAAGAAGATGAAGAGATTAGTCAATTGAACCCAACAAATGGATATTTTTATTTGTCCACATGTTAATTTGATTTGGCATGTAGTTCCAAGTGTTAATATAATGTGGCATTTTTGTTTGTCCACGTAAGCAAATTGTATGAGGTGTTATTGCCATGACATCATAAGAATTAAAAGAAAATGCCATTTTGGAAAAGATAACACCCATGTCATAGATAACTAACGGAAGGACTAAAATTGTGTAGGTTTTAAAGTTGAAGGATCAAAAAAGTGCAAAAAATAGTTGAGGGACAAAAATCATGCAACACTATAAAGTTGAGAGACCAAAATTAGCATTTAACCTTTAATATAATATGTTAAAAGTGTTTCTCGATTAAATTTTTAAAAATATAAAAAAAATTTAAAAATTACTTTGTTTATATGAATTTTAATAAAAAATTAAAATAATGTATTTTTAAAGCATGACATTTTTTTTGAAAGGCATAAGTTGATTTTTATTTTTTAGTTTTATTAGACTGATATTTTATTAGTTAATTTATTTATAAAGTTACTGTTTTAGATTTTATTCATAATTATATATTTTTATGGTGAAATATTTTTTATACTCCTTAATCATATATTAGTTTCGCTAATAAAAAATAAATTATATTGATTTGATTTTTTTTATAGTATTTTATAAAAATAACATAATTTTAAATTATTATTCATCTT
Source organism: Rubroshorea leprosula (assembly GCA_020521535.1). Lineage (NCBI taxonomy): Eukaryota > Viridiplantae > Streptophyta > Magnoliopsida > Malvales > Dipterocarpaceae > Rubroshorea > Rubroshorea leprosula. Next base: position 1,331,774 of record BPVZ01000013.1, read on the forward strand.
AATTTTTAAATAATTCAATTGATAAACGCTAATTTTATATAATATTAGATTGTTAAAAGTTTTAAACTAGTATTTTATAAAAATAACATAATTTTAAATTATTATTCATCTTAATTTTTAAATAATTCAATTGATAAACACTAATTTTATATAATATTAGATTGTTAAAAGTTTTAAACTATACATGGACTTGAATGTCAAAACCTGAAAGCGACTGGGTATGGCTAAGAATTGACAACGGACTTGGTTAGAAAGGGCTGATTAGGACAATAGAGCTTTCATAAAAATTAGAAAATAGTGATTTCACTCTCTAAGGATAAATAATTTGTTTTTGAGCGGGACAGAATTTACTGCTTTTGAAAATTAGAGACAAATTAGACAATAAATATTTGATATTCGTTGCAGAAAAATAATCTAAGTTAATTATGGTTTTGCAGTACATAGACAACCCTGTTAATATGGTCCCTCAATTCTTCTTAACAATGCAACAAATGGGTCCTTGATAAGGCAGATCTGATTGATGCAATTTCATGACCATTTTGGTTTGAGAGCACTAGCATATCTTCTTGGAAGGCAAGGAAAGACATGATGGGAAATCAAAAATTGATAATGCTATAAATGATTGTTAACTAATAACAGTACTGTCTCTCAGATTAAGTCAATTGCATGGACCACTTTTGCAACATTTAACATCAATCTAGACCTGTTCCCAGGACAGCAAATTATTGGTTTGCGATACATGTAAACTCAGTTTGGTTCATATTGTAATGTGCTTTTGTTAGTAAAAGGAGGTTTCAAGTGCAAAAACACATATTTTGAGCAAATAGAAACAGAATGTGTGTGTGATTGTGAAATTTAATTAAACATGTGGTGGGCACCAATGAAGACATACTCATCTGACATCTCATGTGCATGCATTTTATTGAATCTCATCTCTGCTTATATAGGGAATAATTACAACTGAACAAGAGAAGATCATTACTAGTATATAAATATATATGTTGAGTAGATATCGATCTATCCATCAATACATTTTTACCGTACCGAGCTTGATTTACATTTAGTTGATGATGCATGTTAATTAGGCCTAAGATGAGATAATTAGAAAACTTAAGGGAAAATAATTGAAGGGGGCCATGTGGTTTGTTGTAGAAGAAGGGATATTAGGGCACGTGAAAGCCTTGCTTACAGGCCCCCACCCTGGCCACCATGGAAAGAGGAATGTAGAACAAATTAAGGGGACCATTTTGCGAATCCAGTGCCATGGGTGACAACTAACATGACGCTCATGCTAGTCCATTCCTCTCACCTTTCCTGGGAGACAAGGCTATGGACCATTTGCTGCATTTCTTCAATATCATAGGACCCTCCCCGACCCTCACCACGCATGACAATGATGCTTAATTTAACGTTTGTGTCATACATTACTTCCACAATTCAACCCCTAAGGTCAACGAAAACTACATGCTCTCTTCCAGCCCCAAATTCTACAATAGAAACATACAACACGTAAATTCGGGAGGAAGTGAAAGCCAATTCGAGTTTTTTCTTCAACAACAGGTCGCTCATTCATGAGTTTCCTGATCCACCAAAGACGAAGAACGTACCACTAAGTCACTGTTGAAATTATTGTCGACTTTTCAAATATCAAGGATACGTATGAATATATATAGTAGTAACATATGTCTTGGTGCACTACCGCTTCACAAATTAATTTCCATAGTGTTTTTTTTTTTTTTAGTCCTTTATTTTTTAAACCCTTTTCTACTCATTTCAAAATTTAAACTTAAAATTTTTAATATAAAAATTTAAATTTCAATTATTAAAATATCTTTAAGAAATGAGTTAAAAAATCCAACGTGTGGAAAATGCAATTTTATGGGACAATTTTGTGTTGAATTATAGTTTTTGTTAAGGCTTCTTCTAAGTGAGAGAGGAGAGGCTGGACTAGGAGAGGAAGGAAGAGAGAACTTAGAACATGAATATGACATACTTTTCTACTTAATACAATAACTTTCGGCTACCTAAATGTAGAAGTTTGCTACCGTTTCTTGCAGTCCATGTGCAGACTGTTGTCACTTTGCTGCTACTGTACTGCCAAGTTGCAATATCATTTAGCAACTCACATTTCATTACATTTTTGCAGCTTTCATGCCATAGCTCCAACAGTTTTTCATTGAACATGAGGGGGCCTCTACTGGTTTGAGATAAATGCAATTTCGTTGTCATGGAGTTCTTATCCATCCAAAGAGATTGTTAAAGAATTTTCAACGAGAAAAATGTGATATGACTACTGACATTTGGGAGATCATGCCTAAGTCCTATTCAAATGCTCAGTATTTTGTTTATGAAGTAGACTCGCACTTATAATTTTGTAAGGTAGAAGTTTATGGTAACGACACTAATTTGCACGCATTTTGCAATTAAGGATACCAACTGTCACTTTTCTCAAATTACTACACCACCTTATTTACTGAATTTTCAAATAAGAACACATTAGACAAAAAATGTTAGTTCCGTTGCTGATGAGCGGGGAACACGCAAATTTTAGTTTCCAACTATTTTTTTGCGCTTTTTTTGTTTCTCAACTAAGAACAATGTATTTTTGTTGTCATACCATTGATTTTGTCTATTAACTTTGTACGGTTGCCATTTTTTCAGTTCCCGAAGTTTTGTTTCATGAGTATTCAAATCATTAAAGGAAATTTTATAAATGCCAACTAGACAAAATTAACAGACAAAATAGATGAAATGATAAAGGTTAAAATCTCATTTTTGTTCCTCTACTCTAACAAAAATTCTTTTTTAGTCCCTAAAATTTATTATCTACCCCTTTTTAGTCCCGCCATTATCTTTTTATACAAATATCAAGTTAAATAATGAAAATTTTAAGGTAGAAGGACTAAAAAAAAACTTTTTTAAAAGTAAAAGAATCAAAATGAGGAATCAAAAGGGGCTTTTTTTTTTAAGTAGAATGACCAAAAATGGGCTTTTTTCAGTTTCCTTTTAGTCTCTCTACTTTACAATTTTCATCATCTAATGTGCTACATGCACAAAAAATAATAAAGGGATTAAAAATGGACTTTTTTAAGTGTAGGAGCTAAAAAGAGACTTTTTATTAAAATAGAGGGACCAAAATAGGGTTTTAACTAATGATAAAAAAAATACATTTTTTATAGTTAGAGCTGAAAAAAATCTAGCTGGACAAACTTAATTAACAAACAAAACTAATAGCAAAATGATTAAAAAAATATTTTTTTCATAATTAAGATATAAAACGGTAAAAAAATAATTTAAGGGTTAAAATTATTCAAAATTAAAATTTCAAGAACTAAATTTTGACATTTAACCAATCTATATACACAGTGGTGGAGGGAGGGGGTGCGAGGGGAGCGCTAGCCCTTCTGAAATTTGAAAATCCTTGTAAATTAATATATGAAAAATTATTTCACATCCCTTAAAATTTAAAAATTTTGTAAATTAGTATATAAAAAATTATCTCATTCCCCTGAAAAAAAAATTCTGGCTCCGCCCTGTATAAACATGCCACTTTAGCAGGACGCCATGACCCTCACTCATCACTAACGAAAACAACATTTTTGTCTAATGTTTTCTTATTTAAGAAGCCGGCGTAAGTGGTGTCATTATTTGAGAAAAAGTCAGACTTGGTATCCTTATTTAATTGTAAATTGCATCCAAATTGGTGTCTTAACCAAAAATGTTGTGTCATTTTGAAATTACTAGGAAAACCAAAGGAATCATAAACTCATAAAAAAAAAATAAAAAAAAAACCAGAAAGATATTTTGTGGAAAGATAACAAAAATATAATTAAAAAGAAAAAGAGGTAAATAGAGAAATTGGCATAGAAATTGGCATGGACTTGTAGGACCGACCAATTAATGGTTATCCTAGCTACTATAAACATCCTTATAAATATAACTGTATCCTCCACCCAAAACAAAAATATAACAAAAATGAATAAAATGATATACATATAGGGTGGAAATTGGCGACCTCTAATATTTATTGCCATCACCTAATTGAAATTGATATTTTTGACAGAGATATATTCAGATTTCAGAATGCCTTTGAAAGCAACATCAAGGAGAAGGAAAGAAAGTAAGGTTTTTTGAAGGAGAAAAATTATTAGTGTAATATATCATTTAGATAGATAAAAATAAGAGAATGAGAGGATTATATTTTTATTTAATTAAATCGTTTAAAAATTGCATGCTGTTTTGCAGTCTCCCAATGGGGTTTCACTTGTCTGATGGTCTACATTTTGTGGTTTGCGGTCAGTACAGTTCAAATGGTAAAAATAATTTTAATTTAAATTAAAAGTAAATTTTATAATTTTATTAATTAAATAAAAATTGAAGTAAAAAATTTACTTATATTTTTTAAAACAAAGTTTTAAAAATAATTCAAAACAGTCTCAATATAATTTCCCCTAATTAAAGGACTGGAAATAAGGGTGTTAAAGAATCCAGAGTCACTGCAGTACCAAGCAACCCTCCATCTCCCTCATTCTTCTTTACCCCAATTACCCAAATAAAGGGAAGGAGAAAACTCTGACTTCAAGTTTCTCTCTCCCTTTATTCCCCTCAAAACAAAGATAATAATTTAAAAATTTTAAGTTTGAATATAGAGAAATACAAGAAATTTTTTTTAAAATGAATGGCTAGCTAGTGTCCAGTTATAAATGTACCAAAAAAACAAAATCATTTCAGAGAACTCATAGCAATAACATATGTGTGTGGGGGCAATTATTTTTTATTTTGAATTACTTAATAAAAAACAACACTTTTTAATTTCTTTTCTCACTCCACTTACATGCTTATAATTTGAATCTTAGATCTCCTGCACTAATTTCATAGAGAGATTACAATTAAACCGCCTCAATCATTATATGTAACTCTTTTGACACATTACCTGGCTCTTGATTTTGCGGTTAATTTAGGCTAGCTTTTTGTGCATCAAATTAAATATCTCTCTAATGATCATGTCAAAATAATGTATCTAGACAAAACTTTAAAAAAATAAAAATAAAAATAAAGCTAGAAAATTAACCCTCATGACATTCCCCAAGAATCAAAACCTGGCCATATTAAGAATCTCCCTTGCCAATTAGCCAATCTCAAAATTTCTTCTATATACAGTAATGAACTACATACTAAATACTGATTATGTCCTGTTTACAACAGCATTATTGTACAATTTGTACAACGCATAGCCAATACCATTCACATTCAAACCCGTCTTAATTAATCATGTATACGTATGCTACATACCGCGTTTACACCTTAAGTTTTTGTCTTGTTATATGTCTTGTTATATGGAAGTGGGGTCTGAAGATGGTAACAGTAAACATGTAGTGTGCCTCCCTCACTCATCAGAGGTGGCTCTTCCGCTGCCCCTTCCATATTATTTTGTTCCACTTCGCATCTGCTCTAGTACTTCACACTCCAGCCTATCTTGAAAGTGATTGGTTTGTTTGTTTGTCCCAGCGGTCTAACTTCACTAGTCTATATTTGCATAAATAGGGGCCCCGGAATGTTGCATCAAAACCTCTAGAATTAGTAATTGGTCAATTTGTCAATTTTGGTTTGCTTTGATAGCGAATTTTCACGAGGTTAATGTATGGGATGTAGGGCATCCGTAATTTATTGTGATAGTGAGTTATGGTATGAAGACTATGTATTTGAGTTGTCCCTATTAAGGGGACCGTAGGAACAAAGAGCCTTTGAAACTAAAATGACACAAGAGAGGTTACTTTCATTACCAACTCGATGTGTGAACATAGATGGTAACAGCAGTGAGGGGGACTTGAAAATTGAAATTTACATCAAAGATTGATGTTTCGAGTGGTAACATCTTAAAACTCTAAATTAGAGTTTACTCAACCTTTCACACAAGTGAGAAGAAATTTAAAAATAGGACAATGATACAAAAGATGAATAAAGGGAATAAACTTATGAGACCAATGACATGACAAATCACGATATTAATTTATTAATTTTAAAAAATTTAAATCAAGTTATTTTTACCAATTTATCTTTTATCTCCATTTTTTTTTCCTTTCAAAATCTCCTATCTTTCTCTCTCATCTCCCCCTCTTTTGCCAAGCTTATCCTCCGATGGACTTCGTTGAACTCAAAGACCAACCTTAACTCTATCCTGGCAATTGAAATCCCATAGCCATGGTTTTAAATTAAAAAAAAAAAAAAAAAAAGAAGAACAAGAAAAACTAAACTCTAACTATTTGATAAAACTAAACCCTAACTAGTAACAACTCTAAATTTACAATTAATCTTTGCAAGGGAGATGAGAGAAATAGTGACGAAGGATGAAGATTTGGAAGAGAGAATTTGGATTTGGATGAACCCAAAACAAGAAAAAGATCACAAAAACATGGAGGGAATGCAAAAAAGAAGTGAGAAGTATGTGGACCTTATTTTATTAATATATTACTAAGGTGGCAAGCCACTTCAGATTCGTCTCGTGAATTCATTCCTCTTATTTGACTTTCTTATCATTATTTTTAAAAATAAATAATTATCACTTATACAATAAGTAACTGATTTACAAAACAAAACAAAACAAAAAAAAAGGGAGAAGGAGAAAAAACAGAAGAAGGTGAAGAATAAAGAGTAATTGCTGGATCCTATAATTGCCTGTAACTCAAATGAACAAAAAGGAAAAAAAAAAAAGAAGTGTTTAGTTGGGCCAGCATCTCCACATTATATTTCAATTTGTAAAGAATTGGGCTCAAACCACTAAGAAATGGACCCAAAAGTTCTATAGTCCAACATGTTAACACCATAAGCATGCACAATTGCATACCACCAAGAAATGGGCCAAAAATTCTATAGTTCAACATTTTAACACATCAAGCATGGCCAATTGCGCATGCCAGCATCAATCGAGGCCATTCCTAACTGCTGGGGCTTTTGCTTGTTGCCTTGTTGAAATAATAACACAGCACAATTCATGGGATGTGGTTATATATTAGTCCCTTGATGTAGCATATTGTCCGGGTAGAAGATAGCAATGCCCCTTTAGATGAATCAAGTTTCATGCACGCTACAAGCCTTCCGCAATCTTTTGAAGACATGCATAGCAGAGAGGGATCTCTTAACAGGAAAATCCCTCCACGCACTTTACATCAAGTCTCTCGTTCCATCTTCAACCTACCTCTCCAACCACTTCATCCTCCTCTACTCCAAATGCCGCCGCCTCATGGCTGCCCGCAACTCTTTCGAACAGACCCCAGAACCGAACGTCTTCTCTTTCAATGCCATTATTGGTGCTTACGCCAAAGAATCGCTCACTCACATTGCCCGCCAACTGTTCGAACAAATTCCCGAACCTGACATTGTCTCTTATAACACCCTGATTTCAGCTTACGCGGATTGTGGGGAGCCTGAACCTGCCTTTCACTTGTTTACGAGTATGAAAGAGATGGTTCTTGACATGGATGGCTTTACATTATCTGGTGTCATCACTGCTTGTTCCAATGATGTTTGTTTGATCAGGCAGTTGCATTCTTTTGCGATTTTGGTTGGGTTTGATTCCTATGTATCTGTGAATAATGCACTTATTGCGAATTATAGTAAGAATGGCTTTTTGGAGGAAGCAAAGAGGATATTTTATGGGATGGGGGAGGGTCGGGATGAAGTGTCTTGGAATTCGATGATTGTGGTGTATGGGCAGCACAGAGAAGGGGCAAAAGCACTGGCATTGTTTCAGGAAATGGTTCGTAGGGGTCTAGATGTTGATATGTTTACTTTGGCAAGTGTCTTGACTGCATTTACATGTTTAGAGGACTTGTTAGGAGGGCTTCAGTTTCATGCTAAGTTGATTAAAACTGGTTTTCACCAGAATTCCCATGTAGGGAGTGGTTTGATTGATTTGTATTCAAAGTGTGGGGGTGGAATGTTGGACAGTAGGAAAGTATTTGAAGAGATTCCTCAACCGGATTTGGTTCTCTGGAACACAATCATTTCAGGGTATTCCCAAAATAAAGAATTCTCTGTGGAGGCCCTTGAGAGTTTCCGGGATATGCAACGTGTTGGGTACCGCCCAGATGATTGTAGCTTCGTGTGTGTGATTAGTGCATGCTCCAATTTGTCATCCCCTTCTCAGGGAAAACAGCTTCATGCATCTGCACTGAAATGCGAATTCCCTAACAGGATTTCAGTGAATAATGCTCTAGTTGCAATGTACTCTAAATGTGGTAATCTTTTGGATGGCAGGAGGTTATTTGATAGGATGCCAGAGCATAACGCTGTTTCATGGAATTCAATGATTGCAGGCTATGCACAACATGGTATTGGAACGGAGTCATTGCTTCTCTTTGCACAGATGCTAGAACGAGGAATTACACCTACAAGCATAACCTTCATCTCTGTTCTCTCATCCTGTGCTCACACTGGAAGAGTTGTTGAAGGCTGGAAGTATTTCAACATGATGAAAGAGAAGTTTGGAATTGAACCAGAAGCAGAGCATTATTCCTGTATGATTGATCTTTTGGGTCGAGCAGGCAAGCTGAGTGAAGCTGAGAGGTTAATTGAGGCTATGCCTTTTGACCCTGGTTCCATCTGTTGGGCTGCATTACTTGGTGCTTGTAGAACGTATGGGAACATGCACCTAGCATTGAAGGCAGCCAACCAGTTTCTTCAGCTGGAGCCTTCAAATGCTGTACCATACGTCATGCTTGCAAATATGTATGCCAGTGCTGGGAAATGGGAAGAAGTAGCTTCAGTTAGAAAGCTTATGCGAGACAGGGGTGCAAGGAAGAAACCTGGTTGTAGTTGGATTGAAGTGAACAAGATGGTACACGTATTTGTGGCTGAAGACAGTTCACATCCAATGATCAAAGAAATTTACAAGTATTTGGAGGAGATGTCAAGGAAGATGAAGCAAGTTGGCTATGTTCCAGATTTCAGATGGACTTTAGTTAAAGATGATGAGATTGAACCAGAAGAGAAGGAGATGAGGTTAGGACATCACAGTGAGAAGCTAGCTGTTGCATTTGGGCTGCTTTCAACCAAAGATGGGGAGCCTATATTTGTGGTGAAGAACCTTAGGATGTGCGGAGATTGTCATAATGCAATCAAGTTTATCTCTGCTATTACCAGAAGGGAGATCACTGTCAGGGACGCCCGTAGGTTTCATTGCTTCAAGGAAGGTCATTGCTCCTGCGGGGATTACTGGTGATGATAGTTAGCTCTCATACTTTAGTTCCTCCGCAGCAAAGACTTATTCAAGGAAGGTTGCTCTTCAAAGTTACACCTGCAGGCTAGATAGAGAATGCATTGGCTATCTCATGCTGTTCAAGTTCCTTATTTACCTTCACATTCCTTGTTGATGATTGCTCTCAATTGAGCCTTCTTCCATTTGTATGCTATTCAAATTCTAAACAATTCTTTGCAGGAATTTTCAGTATCTTATGTAACTGAATGTAGCCAAAATTATGATTTATAGTGGAGACCTTTTCCATTACCAATGGACCCTGCTAATGCCATTAGTGCAGTGGGTCAATTTTTAGCAATGCTGTGCTGTGTATGGCCTGGCCAATTGCTCAGGTTGCAAGGATCATTGGCCTATTTACAACGAGCGTCATACAAACTGAAGACAAAATTGCAGATAGATGAAAGCGTAGGAAGGATAAATCAAATTCAAAAAAATGCATCCATGTCAAAACAATAAGTGTAACTTTCCCATCAATTAAATTAATAAATACCTTTCCATCAAAAAAAAAAGAAAAAAGAAAAAAGAAAAAAGAAAGAAGAAAAAATACCTAGTTTATAATGTAAGGGCACAACATAAGCTGACATCAACTCCATCTCTCCACCAAATTTGGTTACTCGGGGAAGGCTATATTTTTATAAGGGTTGATATTTTCTTGGCTTGATTGGAGAACTTATGAAAGTCATAAAATTTCAATATTATGAATTTCTATATCAATGGTAAGGATTTAGATGAAAAACTTGGCACGCTGGCTGATATGACCTCTTGGATGCAGCCTGCTCAAACTTCTTAATGGCAGCTTCATTTTCTTCTAAGCTTGTTTGGACGAAAAAGCGAATCCACCAAGATGAGCTCCTCTTCTTGGCCTTCACAGATAAAGCATATATATATGTCAATTATAAGGTCAATAGAGCAAACGGACTTTAGAATGAACCTAGCATGGATGTGTGTGTGTGTCTCTGTGTGTGTGTGTGTGTGCATCCCTTCATGCTTGATATTTTATTTAAAAGTTCTTTGATTTTATCACTTGTTCTAAATTTCAGTGAAAAGAAAAACCATGCATGCTAACTAAGCCAAAAGAGTCATAAGTCAAACACAATGTTTTGACTTTTTTTCAACACCAAACTATCACCCCATTCCTTAGATATACTCCATGTTCCAACCAATCACGTCAATATCTCATGTATATTTTTTGTAAAATAGTCATTTCCTCTACATGTGAAAGCCATAGAAGAAAACAACTTGATGGAATATGAATAAGGCAAATGGTCAAAGAGCAAAACCTGATAAAAACAAATATTTTCACTAAAAAGTTCAATAAAATCCAAGCAAAATAAGATATTATGGCCTCTTTCAATTCTAGATCCCATTAAAGAATGTAGCCACTCACCGGCCGCCCAAATTTGGATAATTCTGCAACTTTAGCTCTCTGAGGACCAGGGTAACCTGAAACACAAATGAAATGTTAAATATGCATTGCTTACAAAGAGCAGGCAACCCAAAAATTAAGCTTTAGTGAAATTGACCACGTTAATGAAGAGCAAATAGACAAGATTATGTGCATTGAGGCGAGAGAGAGATCAGAACACTTGAGCACATTAACTTTACCAAAAGCCCACTGAGGTTGTAGATGCATTGGCAGACAATTTTTATTCTTATGTAAGTGATTCAGGAAAGTTCTTGTTAGCGAAGCAGTGACTTTTGTTAAAGCACACATAAACAACATATTTTCAGAGTAATTCTTTGTTTATAATATATAGGTAATATAAAAGTACATGGAAGAATATAAATGAAAGGAATAAGAAATGACCTGTGAAAATAACAAGACCATCAGCAGCAACCCTTGCCAAATCAGGAAGAGTCTTGTTCAGGTATTTCGGAGATAGGTAATCAAGAGCATCAGACACAATAACAAGAGAAAATGACTTTGGTCTATAGGGAAGAGGGAACTTGATATCAGCCACACGGACAATGCCTTTGTGCACAAGACTCTTGCAGTTTGCATCTGCATCCTCTATATCATATGGTTCCACACCCCATGCTTCAGTTTCATCCTCTTTCAACAGTTTAGAAACTACTGAACATGTATCAGGACCTACATGCAAGACTTTGTGCATGCCATCACCATATGCTTTCTTAAGAATAGGAATTGCCCTCTGGACTTCTAATGTGCATGAATAGTCACCTGCAAAATAACGAAGGCCAACTAACATTAACCAGAATACTTAAGAAAGGTCACTAGCTTTTTTTAAGTAATAATAAATATGGTACAATTCCTTTATTTTGCAGTAGTTCAAACTACAAATGCATTTTAACCCAAAAAATCACTTTTGACTCAAAAAGGATGTAGAAATAATAATTCATTTGAAGAACTGAAGTCAGACAAAACTTCAAATGGTTCAAACAGGTATGCAAGATTACAACCTGAAAACCAGAGGCACAAACCAAATTGTTTAAGTTTAGGCAGTAATAATGCTTCTGAATTCTGGAATTAAAGTGGCTTCTCTAATTTATTACCAGTTCTTCTTTCAGTCAGAAAATACCAAAGTCCAACAGCCTAGATGATGTTTCCTTTGCGTGGTTTATTGGGACTTTAGGAGAAAATAAAATATCAGGATTATCAGTTTCAGTTAATAGCAAGCAACAAAATCTTCTTCACATGCATTTCCAAAGAAACAGATACCATCAACAGATCTCATGTGAAATCTGTAATCAATTTGTTTAAGAAGGTTGTCTAGTTTGGATATTGTGATTAGCAATAAATATATGCTAAAATAAGTAAATAACTCCAAATATAAGTTAATCTTCAGAAGAAAATAATTAGTTTATTTGAGGCGCAAGGACAACGAGACCAGTTTTCACATATCTTGCTCAGGTATCATAAACAAAAGTAACTTCATGAATAAAGAAAATATAAGGTAGAATACAATGGAGAGGGAAAAGGAAAATAAAACTTACCTTCAACCCTGCTAACTGCTTCAGCTCGAAATTTATCTGTATTGCGAATAGAGAACAATGCAGAAAAAGGATTGGTATAATAAAACTCAAATCTCAAACAATATAGCAGGTACACCAGAGTAAATAACCACAATGAACAAATCAAATTAAGTAAAGTTCATTTTGCATTAAAAAAAAAAAAAAAAAAACTGTGCAAAACAATATACTAACCTGAGCCCCTACAAACATAACCAATAATAAGGAAAGCTCCCTGTAAGTTTACAAAAAATAAATAGATAATAAGATTATGGCAATAATAACTCGGAATAATTGGAGTTCATATTTTACCTAAGATGTCAAACAAAAAAAGGATAAGAAAAAACTGGCGTACCACAACTATAAGACCAATGGACAATATCGGAGAAGATCTCGATTTGGAATGCAGGGCTCCGGCGAAAGGAAAGCCTCCACCGTCCACAAATCGGCGGGAGGAATTCACAGGCCTCCTTGACATGGCTATTGTTATAAGAAGAGATGCGAACAGAAAACTTACGCTATGTACACTGTATCAACAACAGATTTACACACATTAGCCAGAAAAGAATACAACAAAATGCTCAATTATCCGCTTCCTCGAAGCATGAGTTCCAAGCAAATGGACAAAGAAATCGCCAAAAAGAAACTCTAATGAAGCTTAAAATCACAACAACAAAAAAAAAGAAAAAGAAAGATTTATTTTCACTGGATCTGTTTGTATCCAGGCGTCATATCAGGTGATGGAATCAAAAGAGGAAGCAGATCAATAGATTCGAAAGGAGGAAGAAGATCAGGAGGCGAGAATTGAAGAAGAAATAGAGATTACCTTAGATCGAGAAATGAGCATCAGCATTTAGAATTGAGATCTTAGATCTGCGTGTGTGACTCTGTGTCGAGCCTTTTTATTGCCCCTTTCTCTCTTTCCAGCTTTACTTCGTTTTATTAGTGATTGCGACACCTCTTTCAATATTTTTTTTTATTCTATTTTTATTTTTATTTTTTTCTAGACTGGGGTGCGGCCGCGAGCACAGGTTACGCGTCTGTGGTGTCGGTGAAATAGACGACACCGTTTTGTGGAATAGTTGTTGAGTACTTTGTTGAGTACTTCCTAACTGGTACAGATGAGGTACTGTGTGGACTTGCAAAATGCCCCCTTTGGCAGTGTTAGTTCTCATTTTGCCAACTCAATGGGGTCGAATTTATGTTGGCATGTCGCCAAAATAAACAACGTTTATCTTAGTATTTGGTAGCCTATTAATATTTGGAGTTTGGAGAATATGATATTGGATGATAATCAAGTCTGACTGTGATTTATAAGTTGAATAAGGGATAATTAATTATCTTACAAAGAACACAAATTTGAAGTTGTTAAGTCAATGCACACTATTTTGTTATAAGAGATAATGCAATTCTTAACATTAAGTATGAAAATGTGAGAAAAAATGCATATAAATATATGAATTTTGTTATTCTTTTTATTTGTAAATACTAAGTTTGTTCATTTATAAATAAAATAGATCTTTATATGCACTTTTTCTTTTGAAAATGTTCAATATACAATCTCTTCCTATTTTTGCTTTATTTATGTCTTTTTATTTATGAAACAGGCTAATTAATTGAAACTTCTATGAGAACAGAAGTAATAAAAGAGAACAAAAATTAGAACCTTAATTATACGAGTATAGTTGATAGTTTAATTAGTTACTCTATAAGTTTTTCTTACTTTGTGCTTTGAAATATGTGCACATAACTTAATAAAGTTTTCAAATATGTACTTAATAATTATCCTAAATTTGCATTATGAGCACATTAATCTTGAAATTACATCAAATACCCTAAATGTCTCTAAATCATTTTTTGTCAGCCCCTTAATTTCTTTCTTTTTCCTTGAGGTTTTTTTTTTTTCCTTTAGAAGGGAATAAAAAGAGTCAAAAAATCCAAAAATTAGTAAAAAAATGGTGAGGGACCATAATCAATCAAAATCGCTAAGTTGAGGGGCCTTCCTACACACTAAAAGCAAAATTCAAACTTGATATCAAGTTGAGATAAAGGGATTTTTTTTTCTTATTTTTTAATGTAAATGGATCCCCATTCTATGTATAAATACAATAATTAGCCCCTAAAATCAAAAAATGACTCCTTTAGACAAAAACTTAATGCTTTAATTTAAAATTTTTAAATTTAAACATTCAGTAGAATAAAGAGGAAATAAAACAAAGG
>BPVZ01000013.1:1347095-1360955 GCA_020521535.1 Rubroshorea leprosula
AGGCATTAATTTAAACTTCCTCTAGAAGGAAGGAAAAAGAAGCGAATTCGAGATGATTCTGTCGACAATGCAACAAAGAAAAAGACTCAGAATCTGATCTTATTCTGTTCCTTAGAATAAATTCGTTCCCATACCTCTACCTTTGCAACCGTCTATTCACAACAAAGGAGATCCGATCAGGCAACAAAGAGAAAAACCATAGAACTGAAGAATGGCAGTAGAATATGAATGCTGCGGAACGGCCTTCCTCATTCACATCGTTGTTGTCATTGCTCTGGTGCTGTTTGCTGGGTTAATGTCCGGCCTCACCTTGGGACTCATGTCTATGAGCCTTGTCGACCTCGAAGTTCTTGCCAAGTCTGGAACGCCTAGTGACCAGCAGCACGCTGGTAATCATCCTCCTCTCACCCCTTAAACTTTGAGCTTGACAGCAGATTTTCATGCCTAGTGTCTTTTGTACAGCAAGGATACTTCCAGTTGTTAGAAAACAGCATTTGCTGCTTTGCACTTTGTTAATCTGCAACGCAGCCGCTATGGAGGTACGTATCAAATTTTCTGGAGGATGAACTGCTCACTTCTACTTGGGTAAAACCTAACATGTTTCTATATATTGTTTCAACAGACCCTTCCCATCTTTCTGGATAGCTTGGTAACTGCTTGGGGTGCTATTCTGATTTCTGTGACCTTGATACTTCTCTTTGGTGAGGTAAGTTCTTTGTCAGCTTCAGGCAACCGTCCCTGTTTTTCTATCCCCAGTTGCTCTCTTTTTCACATTTGCTTCTTTTCTATGTAGATAGTACCCCAGGCTATTTGTTCTCGGTATGGTTTGGCAATTGGTGCAAAAGTTGCCCCATTTGTTCGAATTCTGGTTTGGATTTGTTTTCCAGTTGCATATCCAATAAGCAAGGTCGAATTATCATGAGTAGCTCTCTTTCTGTTCACTTACCAAATTGACAAGCCCCACCTGTTTATGGCTATATATGACCTATTGTTAGTGTTCTATGATCTGCAGCTATTAGACCTTTTGCTGGGGGAAGGGCATGAGGCACTTTTCCGACGTGCAGAGTTGAAAACACTGGTGGATTTGCATAGCAATGAGGTATTATTGATCGTAAGAATGTAAACAAGAAGTATTCCAAACTTGAATCAAACTCAAATTACCTTCGGTTCCAGAGGAACCATTGACTGAGCTGTGAAGCAGCTAGTGATTAACTCATAATCTTCTGACTTGTTTCTAGGCTGGCAAAGGGGGAGAATTGACGCATGATGAGACAACAATTATTGCAGGTGCACTTGAACTCTCTGAGAAAACAGCAAGGGATGCGATGACACCTATATCCGAAACATTTGCAATTGATATCAATGCCAAACTGGACAGGTATGGATAACTCAGTGAGTAAAACAAGATACCCTGCGTAAGTATACTTGCAGCAATCACTGACATATGATATACTATACATTTGCATATGGAAAAAAATGCAGGGATTTAATGAAGTTAATACTGCAGAAAGGGCACAGCAGGGTACCAGTTTACTACGAGCATCCAAGAAAGATAATTGGTCTTATACTGGTGATTTTAGTTACCTACCTTGGAATTTTCTGACAACTCATTTTATAGCCATCAGCTTATTTCACAAGCCTGCAATTTAATAATTATTACTTCAGTTTCATCTCTTTTACTTCTCTTTTTATCTTTCAGTCAAATTAAGGTTGCTTTCTGGTGTCTCTACTAGCGCCTGAAGTTATTACGTACTCTACGCTAATAGTTTTGTTTTATTTCTAGGTGAAGAATTTATTAACCATACATCCAGAAGATGAAGTACCTATAAAGAATGTCACCATTCGCAAGATTCCTAGGTATTTTTTGTTATACAGATATAGCAAGAGTTAATACTTAATAGGTTAAAGCCCCAATTTGATCCCTCAACTATTATATGGATCCCTGCGTCGGTCCCTAAACTAAAAAAATCTCTGATTCAGTCCCTAAGTTTATGAATTTGGCTCCAAATTGGTCCCTCCATTCAAAAATAGCTGACGTGTCACGTTATTAATGTGATATGAAGCTGTAAAGTAACAGCTTTCTGCTGTCAAATAACGGACATATCAGCTATTTTTTGACAAAAAAACCAACTCAGAGACAAATTTGAAAAATTTAAGGACCAAATCAAGGATTTTTTTAATTTAAGGACCAACTCAAGGATCCCTACAATAGTTGAGAGACCAAATTCAGGGTTTAACCTACTTAATATTGATCTTAAAACTATATGTATTGTCATGCCATAAGCAAGGTTAATAACTGAGGCAAAATATAGAGGAATCATGAATTTTCACGTTGTGTGCTAGGGTTTCTGAGACAATGCCATTATATGACATCCTAAATGAGTTTCAGAAAGGTCACAGCCATATGGCTGTTGTTGTAACACAACAGAGTGAAACAGGGCATAAAGCCAGTGAACATTCAGACAGAGATGTAAGGGTAGACATTGATGGTGAAAAGCATCCCCCAGGGAAATGTTTAGCACGCAAGAATTCATTTAAAAAGTGGAAGAGTTTAGATGCCAATGCAAAGAAAGGAGCCTCCAAGAGCAAGAAATGGAGTAAGGACTTCGATTCAGAGATTTTGCACTTCAATGATACGTCACTACCCTTGACCACAGGAGAGGCAGAAGCTATTGGCATTATAACATTGGAAGATGTCATTGAAGAGCTATTGCAGGTGTGCTAAATTAGCCATGTCTACTATCCTAGTTATTTTCCTGCATATACTGATCTACTCTCAAAAAATAATACCTCGATGAAATTCGTCCATGCAGGAGGAGATCTTTGACGAGACAGATCTCCGTGATGACAGTTAACAACTACGGACCTAGATTCAGTACAACAGACTCGTAAGTGAAGAATTTGATTTAGCTTACCAAGCTGGAAGACCCACAGGCCACAACTTGAAAAGTCTCTTGAGTTTTATTATATACGTTGCTTCCTTCCTTGGATGATCATTGAAGTTGGGCCCTGAAACAATAGCCATTGATGAACAACTCACAGCATTCATAATAGCATCAAAGTAAAGAATTATTAGCGAGTCAAAATTAGCAGGATGTCTTAGTTTCATTAGATAAAAATCCAGGTGTTTAAGTCTCCCTGATTCTGATAACCATAAGCATAGTGTAAGTGCAGCATTGTTGTATGAGAATATGTTATCTTTTCAAATTTATTCACATAATGGACATGGTACCTATACCAGCACAACTAAAGTCAAAGGGTATTTATTCTTCATTACATCACCTTCCATTAAATACACATGCTGTAAATAACACATCCAAATTCCTAAGCAAAAATCCTTACAATCATAATTACAAATATTACTCCCATCAACAGCTGGAAGAATCATCAAGCCAGGCCATCTCTTTCCCCTTGAAAAGAGCACACATGAATAATTGTTGGTTCACAATGCCAAAGCTACTTTCCTATTTCATGCTACTTGACATAAGATATTACTTAAAGACCTATTTGTATGGTAGAAAAATTGGAATTATACATGGTTGAGCCTTCAAGGGTCTCAAAAGGGAGGAAATCATTTTTATTTTAATGAAGATGGGACCAGGCAGGGATAAAATTGCCATAAAGTAAAGAAGTCCCATGAGGAACAGTGTTTTTGCCACTGGCTAGATGAGTCACAGTAGTTGATGCCCTTCTGAACATATAAAGAATAAAAGTGCTAGAGTATGCAAATCAGAAGGCAACTAGTTATTTGGAATTAATTTTTTTTATAACAGCTGTATACATCACAACCTGATTAGGGATGCTATATGTGGTTTAAAATGTGCTTCACAATTTAAATGTAAAAAATACTACTTTCCAAGGCAATACGTACACAACTGCAGCCAAGCCAGGTAATTTATTTAAATTTTCAACTAGAAGGAAGCCTACCTAAAGTATTGAAGAGAACAAACAACAAAAAAATTGAGCCTGATAAGAGTGAGAAAAAGTACTTAGCTACCTGAAGCAGCTATTTTCCACATCCATTGCACCCATCTTCAGAGTTCTGATTCTTTCTTTGGCCAACCCATCATCAGAGTTCATTCATCAGATAGCATAAAAAGTTCACTTCCAGAGAAAAGAGCTAAGAGTGCTACTTTTCCATTTGATGACAAATGCAAATTGAAACAGTGGGTGAAAATTAATCACATCCACACCAGTAGAAAGTTAAATTTCTTTATTTCACAAGTCACTTATTCAAAGTTTCAAACTACAAAACTTTAGCTCTATTATGGCCCCCACCCCATCGACGTCGACGAGCCCTCCTCTTCCTTCCATCTGTCTTTGCCTTGACTTTTTCCTTCAAGTCCCTCTCCCCTCGCCGTTTATACATTTTAAAAGTGATCTGTCTATCTTCAGCCATCTTCCTTACCTTCTCTGTAATCTCGGCTGCTATCTGTCTGTTATACAGTTTCCTCAGACCCCGCATGAGCTTTGCAAAGGTATCTGGCTGCGGCATCACATCTGCATCCATCATATCCAAACAAAATGAACAAGCCTCCTTCACATGCCCATTGGAGAAAAGCACATGAATCCAAATTGTCCACGCAGACACATTCAGCTCACATCCTTTAGTAACAATACAATCCCATACATCCTTGGCCATTTCAAGCTTCTCAGCTCTCAATACAGAATTCAACAGATCTTTCAAAACACCATATTGAGGAGTACAAAAAAGGCCTCTCAGAACCATTTCTTTGAAGTATTCACAAGCTTCAACCAAACAACCTTGCCCAATAAACCCATGTATCATAATAAGAAAGGTATCAACCCCTGGACTTAACCTGTTGGCTTCCATTTCTTTCCAAATTCTAACACCTTCTTTCACCTCCCCTAACTTACAAGCTAACCGAATAACTACATTATAAATGCTAAGATCAGGAACACAACCAATCTTTATCATTTCCTCCATTAGTTCCGTACACTCTTCAAGCTCTTCCTTCTTCTCATGAGCTAACATAATGTGCAAATAAGTCATCTGATTTGGCATATGCCCTCTTTGTATCATGTCATCGAGAATCTCATAACCTCTATTAATCTTTCCCCACTTGCAAAACCCACTAATTAATGTAGTATAAGTCACAACATCAGCTTCACAATTACTCCTCTCCATCTCAACAAAGACTCTCATTGCCTCTTCCATTCTTTCAAGCTTGCAAAGTGCCTGAATCATTATGGTATATGAGTTTGCATTTGGGTCACATCCTTTACTTTTCATCTGCTTTAACAAATCAAATGCATCTGCCATCTTCCCAGCCAGAGCATACCCACTTAACAAATTGTTATACACCACAATATCTGGCTCAAAACCAGCCTCCCTCATTTGGACCAACACAAATTTAGCCTCCATAAGCTTCCCTTCTCTACACCAACCATACAACAATGATGTAAAATGCCTCAAATTTGGCTTAAACCTCACTCTCATATCCTCAAAAAGTGAGGCTGCTTCTTTTACACTACCATTCTTGCACAAAGCATCTAACAAACAACCAAAAACATACTCATCGGGCTCACAACCATACTTTGGCATTTCATCTAACACTTCTATAGCTTTCTTCACCATTCTAGCAGAGGCGAACCTCCTCATCAAAACAACAAACAATTCAGGTGATATCAACCGAGGATTCTCTTTCCTGATCTCCTCAATTAAAGCCCAAACAGCACCAAATTGCCTCATTTTACTTAAAACCTTAATCATACCTTTATACACTTCGTAACTATGCCTATACCCAGGTTGCTTCGATGCCCACACAAAAAACCTGTACCCAAGATTACCCGCATCCCCGCAACGATTCAGGACGCGTTCTGTCAAACCAGACCGCATAACGACACCGGATTCTTGCAAAGCGAGCTCTAGCTTTGGGACTCTGGAATGGAATTTCCTCAAAATCCTGTAAACCTTCTCAACATCAGCAGCAAACTCATCGGAGTCGCGATTGTCAGCAATATTATCTTCTTTATCGAGGCAAACTAAGCCAAATCCAGTTCTTGTTTGACTTGAAGGAAGATAGCTATTTCTGACATCCTCCCTGTCGAACCCGGCAGTACTGTGTGTTTGTTTGTTGTGCTTAAGGTTAAAAAGGGTGTCTGAATACGAGGAACTCGAGAGATGATAAGGGCGTATGGCAAGAAGAGAAAGCATTCTTGAGGAGAATCTCTGCATTTTGTCTTTGTGGGTATAATCTGTATCGGCAGAAACTCAACTTTCCTTTCCATCTTCTTGGAATTTCTCGCATTTTCTCGCATTTTCTCGGGGGGAAAATTTGGAACGGTGCCGTAAAAGGGGAGGAGAAGAACGAAACGGTGCGTTCAAGTGGCAGGGAAGACGTGTGAAATGAAAACCGGTCCGCTCTTCGCACGTGCGATGCGGCTGACCGATGAGAAACCTCTCTGGTTTCTACTCGAAAGCGAAAACCTCCATTGAACCGCAACTCATCAAGCTTAATTCTCAGCTTGCAGATTTAACCCGCTCGACCCACTACGAAGATGCCCTTTATCTGTTCAATGAAATTCGATCACTTCAGTTCCACCTTAAGCCGGACCAGTACACCCTCTCCACCACACTCACCGCCTGTGCAAAACTGCGGGATGTGGCCTTTGGAAACAAACTTCACGCCTATGCTATCCGGGCCGGATATAAAGCGTACTCCCATGTCTCGAACACTCTTCTCTCTCTGTACGCGAAAGGGCAGGACTTGGTTTCTGTCAAACGGGTTTTTGAGGAGATTGAGAACCCAGATGTGTATTCTTGGACTACGTTGTTGTCTTCCTGTACGAAGTTAGGGAATGTCGGGTATGCCTGCGAGGTGTTTGATAGAATGCCTGAAAAGGATGTGGCAGTGTGGAACGCAATGATTACTGGATGTGTGGAAAATGGGTATGAAAAGATTGGGATTGATTTATTTAAGGAGATGCATTCTTTGGGTTTTAGGCATGATAATTATAGTTTTGCTAGTCTTTTGAGTGTGTGTTCTTGGGAGATGGTGGATTTTGGGAGGCAGATACATTCGTTGGTGGTTAAATCTGGGTTCTTGGCTAGAGCTTCTGTGGTTAATGCTCTTATTACTATGTATTTCAATTGTGAAGATGATGTGGGTGCGTGTTCTGTATTTGAACAAGTGGAAACTGCAGTGCGTGATCAGATTACTTTTAATGTGATGATAGATGGTTTCATAAACATGGGTAGAATGGAAGAGGGTTTTATAAAGTTCAGTGAGATGCTACAGGATGGTATGAGTCCTACTGAACTGACTTATGTGAGTTTAATGAGTTCATGTTCATGTCCGAGAATTGGATGTCAATTGTATGCCCAGGCTATCAAGATTGGTTTGGAAGGTTGTACTTCTGTGAGCAATGCAGCCATTACCATGTATTCCAGCTTTGGGGATTTGAGCGCAGCTCAAATGGTTTTTCATAGATTGGAAGAGAAAGATCTTGTGTCATGGAATGCTATGATATCGAGCTATGTTCAGGGGAACTCTGACAGATCAGCAATCTTGGCCTATGCAGAAATGCAGAGGGCAGGGATCAAACCAGATGAGTTCACTTATGGAAGTTTATTGTCAAGCTCAGAGTTTGTAGAAATCACCAAGATGATTCAAGGCCTTGTACTTAAAAATGGGGTCATCTCTAAAATCCAAGTTTCTAATGCATTGGTTTCTGCATATTCCAAGCATGGGAAGATCAAGCAGGCCTATCATTTATTTCAAATGTCTCCCAAGAACCTGATCTCCTGGAACACTATCATTTCTGGGTTCCTTCTTAATGGGTTTCCAATGCAGGGATTAGAGCAGTTTGCTGAGCTGCTGATTTCAAAACTCAGGCCAAATGCATATACTCTTAGCATTTCTTTAAGCATATGTGCTAGTCTCTCATCCTTGACACACGGGAAACAAATTCATAGTTACATCCTAAGGCATAATCTCTTTTCAGAAACCTCTTTAGGCAATGCCCTGATCACTATGTATGCAAAATGTGGGTTTTTAAGTTGTACTTCAAGAGTGTTTAGTGAGATGATTAACAAGGACATAGTTTCTTGGAATGCTCTAATATCTGCTTACGCACAGCATGGAGAAGGAAAAGAAGCTATCTGTTGTTTTGAGGCAATGAAGGATGCAAACGGGATCATACCAGATCAGGCCACCTTTACTGCTGTTCTTTCTGCGTGCAGCCATGCAGGTTTAGTCAATGAGGGAACTTGGATATTCAACTCTATGGTGAATGATTATGGTGTCGTGCCTGGAGAAGATCACCTTTCTTGTATGGTTGACCTTCTTGGCCGAGCAGGGCATCTTGATGAAGCCGAAAGAATACTAAACAGCCAACATAGTGAAGCACATTCTAATGTCTGGTGGACATTGTTCAGCGCCTGTGCAGCTCATGGAAATCTACAGCTGGGAAGAATTGTTGCTGGATTTCTTCTTGAAACAGAACAAGAGAATCCATCAGTTTACGTGTTATTGTCAAATATCTATGCATCTGCAGGTCAATGGGAAGAAGCTGCTAAGGTAAGGGAAATGATGAAGAACATTGGAGTAATGAAGGATCCAGGATCCAGTTGGATCAGTTCGTAGATCTGTTTTGAGCATGAAACCTAATACAAGCTATTGAACATGACTGCCGTGCAAAAAAAAGGCTGTAGAAAATGAAAGTGAAGTATGCATTTGAGACTGGGGCTGTGTAAACTAAATTTCATAGTGGATCAATCCTGTTGAACTGGAGTTGCAAAGCTCCATAGCTTTGTGCTGAACAGGACCACCTGTAACTACCATCATTCATTAATCGATTGCATCAACATCCGCCCTTAAATAATCTGGAAAGCGCATCAATGGAACAAGGCTTGTTGTAAATGGACACAAGTTTATTAAGTTCTATTTATATTCCAGAAGTTCGGTGGGATAGTTGTTCATACAATTAAAGAGCAGTTTCCACTTATCTCAATTCTCAATCCTACAACGTGTACAAGATCTCCTTCGACGAACTACGCATTTAATATGAACTCATCAGTCTAAGCAAAGAGGATGCATCCAGAGTCTTTTCTTAGGTTGAGCTACAAACTCTGAAAGTACCTCGATGGAACATATCAATTAACAGGAGGAGCTCTATATACTGCTGGAACTGTGGCAGGGAAAAACATCTGCCTCACTCCCTCTGCCCTGATTATGGGGAAAATAATACTAGATGCACCCTGCAGCAGGGAAAAAGGGGAAATATGATCAGAAAAGAAGAAACATCCAATATAACATTCAAAGAAATTTGTGCTTCCAGCACCATCCTCACTGATGCTGTGGACTGTGGTCGATGACAAGACTAAAAGCATTACTCACCAAGACTTTTTTCTCATTACTGTTCCCTTTTTGAGTATCTGGTTTTGTTTAGGTAAAAATCATACCGTGTTAGACTTTGGGGCTCACTAGATGTGAGGGCAAAGGTAATAATATTCTAGGTTCACTTTAAGCTACAGCGCAGACTATATATTTTGCTAAGTATTGTGTTTTGTGTGTGTGTGTGACATTCACATTCTTTTTTCTGGCAAAACTACAAAATTAACTAGCACGAGTGTGATTATTTCTACAATGAGGGATCTTTGGTTTCAGGGAACTACAGAACAGAAGACGAGTAGGAAACGGAAAGAGGGTGGGGGATAAAAGCAACATCGGCACTGAATAGCAGGGTGAGGAAACATACCGATATTAACCTGGCTCCAATCCATATTCGTTTAAGCGAAGGAAATGGTACTAGCAGGCAGCCAACTCCATATATTGCCACAGCAAAGAAATGAAGAACTAAACTGATCGGACGAGGATTTAGACCAGAAAGTAAAGCCACTGGTCCTGATGAAAAGATACCTCCAAGGCTCAAGTAGTCAAAACAGGCTTGGCGCATTTCCTTCCCTGCTTGATCAGGAGAAGAAGAAAACACCTTGTATAGGGCACCAGCCAGGGTATTTATTGTGGATGCAACAGGCTGAAAAGATCACAATGCCACAAGTAAAACAGAAATGCTGTGAAAGTAACATGCATCTAACAAATACATTGCATATAATTTCAGAGTGTGCTGAAATTGGAAAGAAAACATTAGAGTGGCAGCAACAAGCCTATCATCATGGGTCAATTTTTATAGTGCGCATGCAATAGAATTAGACCATCAACATAAACTTTGGAGAAAGAAACACTGACAAAAACCATTAGATGATCAAACAGCGAAAGCGATCCTTTCTAAAACATTGGAATTGAACTCAAATCAGAATATAAGTTGATACAAATAGACGCACAAAATAATTCATTGGGCATCAATAAGGTGAATTCAAAGGGAGAAAAGGAAATGATTGCTAAGACACCAACATATCATAAGAATTAACTAACCTTACGCAATGTGTAAAATGATTCAAGATATTTGCTCAGGGAAGCTGCATCATTAAGGTCATGCAGAGGCCTAAGAAGACCTCTTAGAACAACAATATCAGACAGGGCCACAGTCATTCCACCGCCAGTTAAAGGATGACGCATATTGAAGGCATCACCCATTAGAAGGGCTCCAGGAGTAGGATGGGGATCAGCTGGCATGCTTCTATTTGGCATGCTTCTAATGTTGCCTTTATCAATTGCAGATATGAAGGCGGCATGAAGCTCAGGTGGAACCTGTGAGAGACTATCTTGATTAGATCAAGGTGAGGCAGGCAGTGGCAAAATTAAGATTCTTAGTCGTTTAACATGTATAATTACAGCACAGCTACCAAGATAACAAGAGCACTACTTATCATATTTTTTAAGTAATACAAAATCTCGGAGTAAAATGAATAGGTACCTGTGGTGCCACCCTTGTCTTCAAATAATTGGCCATTTCACCATTAGCAATTGAAGGTATTTTCTGGCCAGGGACATCAACAAGGCAGCGGACTTCTGTACTACTGATTGGATAAAACAAGATGGGTGAAGGATCTGCTAGAATAACATGCCCATGATTTGCAAATGGGAGTTCACAGTCCTCTAAGATCAAGCCAACAAAACAAGAGGGTACATCTACCTGCGAAAAGCTAAAAATGGTTCAATCACTTTCTCTGTGGAATCAGGCAAACAACAGAATGACATACAATCAATTTTCTATTCCTGCAGGGGTTACTGTAGATCATCAGACAATTCATAACCTTCTCCATCAGGGTATTATCGTAGATGATTGTTTGATGCGCAAAACAAAAGAAAAACAAATTATTCTTACTTTATGGCCAAAAGGAAAAAGAGAGAACTAATTATGCTTCACAATTGGGAGATTGCAGCAGCACCTTAGGATTACAAAGAGAGCGGCGGAGATTTGAGAAGCAGCCATCGCACACAATTGTTAGAGGAGCATAAGCTCTTCTTTCTTGGCCATCCTTAGTTTTGTAATGAACCCCCTTGATTGTTCCATTTTCTTCAAGTAGGGACGTGACTGTTCCTTGCTCTAGTTGCACGCTAAAAACAACATGAAATTACATAAAGATAAATAATGACTCAAACTAAACCTACATAAAAGAAAGTTTTCTATAGGAAGTATTCACTATATCACCCCATTAACCAGTCAATATGTGTCATGGATTAGGAAGATCAATCACCAATGTAAATTAGCTAAGAGGAAGCAAGATGATTACTTGGGAAGAGTTGCAGCTTTTTCCCTCAGCCTCTGAATGAAACGACCGTTATGGAAACTCCTCCCAGCAACATCTGAATGAAAGTTTTCCAAGGGATATGGCAGTCTAGTATTTTTCCCATCCCTGATGAGAGCATATCCAAGCACTCGCTGGGCATCAATTCCCTCAACACAATCTGCAGCCATGAGGCACAGATTGTTCCATTACTTTATTAGTGGTACCAATCTAGGAAAAACATCAAGATTTACCCTAGAAACTGAACCATACAAAATAATTTTCACTATCATATTTAGCAGCAGCTAAGAAAATACATCAAGTAGAAGAGTACATGTACATCAATATCCATTGATACCTTCAAGGCCCAACTCAATCAATTTAAGGTATCCCCCTGGCTGAAGCAGTTCACCAACAATTCTATCTGGCTCAGTCAAGTCTCTTTCTATTACATGAACACGTCTCCCTTCCTGCAATTAGTAAGAGAAAACAAAGATTCTAGTTCTACATTTTATTTTCATCAATGATGAAATGAATTGGAGTAAGTCTAAGTCTTACCCTACAGCAAAACGTATCATGATGGATTTGTAACTAAAATCAGACCATAAATAACTTTTAATATCCTCATAGTATTCCAGCAGTCTAATCCACTGCGAATATTGATTAATCTTTTGTTAAATCCCAATCCAGCAGTCTAATCCACTGCGAATATTGATTAATCTTTTGTTAAATCCCAAGTGATCCCTTAACTATTATATGAATCTTTAATTTGATCCTTAAACTAAAAAAATCTTTAATTTGATCCTTACTATTTACCAATTTGAAAGTTAATCCTTCTCCAGAAAATAAGTCTTGTTATTAACTTAACACATGACTATTAAATAATGATTTTTTGACATTAAATAATAGATATATCAATTATTTTTTAATAAAAATACTAATTTAAAGTTAAATTAACAAACAATAAATATCAAATTAGGGATTCATTTACATCAAAGACCAAATCGAGAGATCTAATTGAGGATTTAACCTTGATCTTTTCTTCAAATCCCTGTAGATGTAGTTCATGCTAATGGCGTAATCAAAGAAAACTCCACAAACCTCAGACAATTCCTACGAGAGAATACGTAAACACCAAATTGATGTGAACTTTAGTCAGGAAAAAACAACCATCTAAAATTTTTTACGTACACGCAACCAGAAGCAATACATCATTTGGAAGCAAATCTCATGAAAATCCAATTTTATTCAGTTAATTATTACTAAAATTAAATAACTAGCTTTTTTTTTTTAGCTAATGAAATGAATATCTGTAGAACAAAGAACAACAACAAAAAAAAAAAAAAAAAAAAATCCAATTTTATTCAGTTAATTATTACTAAAATTAAATAACTAGCTTTTTTTTTTAGCTAATGAAATGAATATCTGTAGAAAAAAGAACAACAAAAAAAAAGAAAAAAAAAAAAGAACGTAAAACATAAATAATGGTAACAGAATTCACCTTGCCAAGAGTATGAGCAAGCGCGGCACCAGCCACACCTGCACCAACGATGATCACGTCAGTACCGGCGCTGGTATCCGGAGTGTCAGAGCTTTGATAGCTCTGGGTATGGTTCTGGAATGCTTTCGGGTCCTTGACCTTCTTCTTCCTAATATTATACTGCAGACCGCATAGAAGAAGAGCAAAGGCGAAGAGAGAGGCAAAGAGAGTTCCAAGAGAGTACTGATCGACAACGACCATCTTAACGGACGGCGACAACCAAGCAGGCGAAGAATACAAAGCGAGATAGGTACTATCCGGGATCTCTCTGCGTGCTACTCGGCAAATGCCAGTGGTCTTGGTGGGTTTTATTATCCTAGTTACCGACGCTGGTTTGAGGTGTGTGGTGGGCGAGAAAAGGGTGAGAGAGATTTCTGGAGATGAGAGGGTTTTATAGGGAGGGAAGAGACAGGCGGGGCTTGGGAAAGGCAAGCAAGGTGGTAGCATTGATTGAATGAGGATAGTATTCATTTCAATTTTCTGTTTAGGAAGTGTCAGTGTAGTGTTATTGTTATATTTTTAATATTTTTTAATAAAAAAAATTTTTAAAAAAATATAATAAGTAAATGTATTAAAAAAGAATAATATTAATTATTAACTAAGATACGAAAATGATTTATTTCAAATATATTTTAATAAATTTTTTTAAAAAAAATATAATAAG
>BPVZ01000013.1:1384701-1406025 GCA_020521535.1 Rubroshorea leprosula
TCCATCGTCTGTATCCTACTTGCCATGTCGCTTTTCTTTTCTTTCTTTTTGTCTAAATAGTGTTTCATTTTGTTTTTGTTTTTCCTTACGGATGTCAACCGGACACATCCTATCCTAATTAAAAGCATTAAAATCCAAAATTAGTATCAATCCTACAGAAGAATTGCGGTTTCCAGATCAGTATCGTGTTCTAAATGTCAAATTTAGTGTGCCCAGTTGAGTTAAGATTTCTTGTTTTGTTCCGTTCTGTGCCCAATTGCAAATAATGTACTATTCCTTGCTGCATTACTTTTCCTACCACATTATACTCTACACTATAAATTGAGAATGACATTTTTTACGTACAAACTGTTTAAAAAAAAATGAAAAAAAGAGAGTATACTTTGTATTATGAAACTCACAAAATACTTTTAATGAAATTTATTCAATAATGTTATTAAATACTTTCATGAATTAAACTGCATGTTATCTAAACTAGAAAAAAAAAAACATTTCTGATATAAATTATTTGAGTTGTAAAATCTAATACTTTTTCATTAGCTGCATTATGTGCATGGATATAGTTATATAAATTTTTTAATATTATCTTTTAAATCATTAATTCTATTTAATTTTATTGTTATAAGTATAAAAATTAGTTGATAAATAATAAAATAATTAATATTTATTATGTAATATATTAAAATTAATTTCTATATTGATATTTTTAAATATTAAAACTAATCAATTAAAAAATATATATTAATGTTTGTCTTGGTCAAAACACGGCCCTGCATTACCTGTTCGTTTTTCTCTCGGTAAATTCTCAAGGGATATACCTTCTGGGTTGCAGGACCCATACTGCCACCTGACCACTGGTCCAAACACTGCTTTCTACAGAAGTTCAATTAATTTCTTCAATAATGTTCTGCTATATTAAAGAAAGAAGTTGGTTAAAGGAAAAAAGAAAAAAGCTGTGTACGCATTCTGCAATATTTTCTACATTTTTTCACCTACTCTTAGAAGGATACCTCCAGCACTGTTTTTAGTATTAGATGTCTAGATCTCAATAGATTTTTTTTTAAAGGAAATTAAAATGTCATTCCATCGTTTAACAAATTTACATAGCTAAAAGCTGAAACAATCATAATTTATTGACAACAAGTTTGTTAATAAATGGTATTAAATTAATAAATATACAATAATTTATTTTTTATCAAAAAAAAAAAACCAATTATATTATGTTGTTAACATATATGCTTTATTGTCGATAAATTATTTTCTTTGCTAAAATAAAGTTATGATTCAATATACATACAAGAACGGTTCATGGCACTGGCTGGCTTACAAACGCGGGAAGAAATCATTCCTCACGTGTGAAAACACATGGTGAAACTTTGACTGGTCATGGAATCCCACATTTGGTGATGGAATAGCTTTCGATACCATTCCACATCATTAGTCTTGCACAGTTAGTGGGATTATAAAGGAACAACTTTAAGGTTTATTTTAACTTTCCACAGAATTGCAGACTATTTTTCATAATAATTATGTGCCCTTGACTCTTAAACTAAAGCATCCAAAACCAAAACCAGGCCATTTCCATGCTCATCTCCTTTGTCTTTGGATTTATATGATGGAATTATATCTTTTACCTTTGGGGAAAGCTTTGATAAGAAAGGGAGATGGTAATGATGTTGTTTTGGTCATGGAGAACAGATCAGAGATGTTATGGTCAAAGGACCAAATATGAAGACCAGTCTTTGCATTATTGGGAGGGTCACTAAGCAGCGCTTCTGTACTTCTGAGGACCAAAAGCTGTATCTACTTATGAATTGGAAGGCAAATCATATTGCAAATATCATTTCGTGGAGTTCAATCATAATGTTTTTAAAGCTTCCCCATACCCACCATTTCTTTTCAAGATCCTCATAAGAGAGGCTAAAAGGAAGAGTTTAAAATTTGTTCTTGTTCACAACAGGACAGGTCCCACATAGACCCTCCATTAACTCCTCAATTTTCTCTACTAACAAAACCCCACAAAAAGGAAAAAAAAAAAAAAAAAAGACATTCCTATTCCCTCAATGTTTTTCCATGCAAATTAATACAACCCTTTTGCTACTATAACAAAGCAGAGTAGGACTATGCATCTGTCCATGCAGTAAAAACTGGCATGTGAGGCACAGAGAGGGCAGGCCTAAGCTGAGCTGAAGGAATCCAAGAATTCACAGTACTTGTGCTAGTGAACAGCTTGGATGCTGTGGGAGGAGGCATGGCAAATAGCATTGGTAGGCTGGTCCTATCAGGACTGCCTTCTCTTGAGCTGCTCAGGCTAGTCACTAGTGAAGAAGCATTGGACAAGTGAGTGCCCATTTTCGCTGAGTCTTCCATCTCCCGCTGAGCTGTTGTGTTGATTGTTTCAATCCCAGCCACATTGTTTGGTGCCAATGTGAAAGTCTGTTGAGTCTTGTAGTTATCGACAATGTTTGACTGCTCCTGCTCAAGTTGCTGAGAGGACTGGTAGAGGACCATCTTCCAGTCCGGTTCACCTTCGTTGTTCTTTGGTGAGATGATAGTTTCACCATTTCTGTTATCAGTTGTGGAGTTGTGATTAGCAGCCTCACGGCCATGTCCTATATCCTTGTTTCGCCTGGCAAGTTCTCCAGCAAGAAGGGTATTGCTGGCCATGATTCGTTCCACATCATACCTTGTTATGTCAAAGTTTGTTACAGCATTTATCCCACGAAATTTTATAGCCGCTATGTCATAAGCTTCTGCCGCTTCCTCCTGAGTGCCTAAAGTTCAGTTCAGTGTGAAGGGAATTAGCTTTATTGAACTTAATCCAAGCACTGAGTTCAAATTTTCTTTTCATATCTGTTTGTGGAAAAACAGCCTTATAAAAAGCTTTTACTAGTGCCCAAAAACAGGCTTTTTCAGAGTGTACAAAAACAGCAGCCTAACGCAGACATGATTAAAGAATATTGAAACAAAGGAAACTTAAATGGTTTTTTGAGAACTCACTGAATGTTCCGAGATAAAGGTCCTTGTTTCCGGCAACTCTGCCAATCCGAGCTTGCCATCTTCCATGTTGGTGGTGTCTGCAGAAAAATTGAAACAGGAATATAGATTTTAAGAGAGAGGAACTGCAATAATTCCATGACATAATCTTACATACAAAGGGAAGATAACAAGACCTTGTCACTCCTCTATAAATCGAAGCCCCCCTTGAGAATCCACTACTTTTCCTGCATAGTCGAAACCTTGTTAGCAAAATCACCAAAAATCATTGTAAAGAAAGAAATGCACCATAATGGAATGAACAGAAACCCAAGATTCACCTTCTCAAGTGAGCAACATACTCCTGTCTGGTCATTTTCTCCATTTCTTCAAGTTCTTTTTGGTAATTTTCCAACTGTCAAAACAACACAGCAGTTTTAATTCAGTAACTAAAACCTGAGAAAGGTCCCCCCACAGGCTGCAACCACAAGACCGGAGAATTCCAGCATTACCGGGAAATTGATATGAGTGGAGGGTCCCCAGTACTTGAGTGCAGCTAAATCATATGCTCTTGCAGCTTTTTGTTCCATGTCATAACCCCCTGAAATTGGAATATTGGAATGACTTAGAAAATAATCAACACACACAGTATCCACAATGATGGTTTCCACAATCATAGATTCTCTTTATGTATATTCTTTCACAAGGACTTACCTAAATAAACTGAAACCATCATTTCATTGAAGATCCCAGCATGCAAGAGAAACATAACTATGAGTAACATGTTCTGTACAATAATTAAGCTCAAGAACAAGAACTATGAAGTAAAATTGCCTTTTCTAAACTTACCTTGTCTTCCTTTCCTGCTCTGACCTTCTTTCTTGCAACTATTGTCCCATAAATGCGCTTCATATCTTCCAGTCCATCTATGCCTGAGTATGAAAATTATAGCTTTCAAAACCAGAATTTTAGAGAAGAAAAAAAAGGATGCAAAATGCTTAAAAAATAGCAGGTAAGAAAACCCAACCTTGTAACACCTCTGTATTGAGAGGTTCTCTGGCCGAAGGTATCAATGGACTTCCTATGAACAATCTGTTTCTGATCCAATTTCTCAGGCCCTCTTTTCTTTGTCTCCATGACTGCACAATCTGTGACAGTGGGAGAGATTTGATGTGAACCAGTTACACAGCTTGATTGGGAGCCAGGGCTCATGGACAGGCTCAAGGACTGTAAATCTCCATATGTAATTGCTCCAAAAGACCCAGATTCACCTGCATTATCACCCATGCACCCAATCATTTTCTGCTGCATTTCATGCTCACTTGGGAAGTTCCTGGAAACCCAGTTCTTCATTCCAGTTGCTCCATCATCCCCCATTGTTGGGAGCTGCAAACTGCAGTCTGTGACATGGGTTCCTTTAGCTTCATCTCCTAGCAACACCTCATGGTTTCTAAATCCTGAGAAGTATTGGTACTGCTGGACCTGAATCTGCTGCCTGGATGAATGTTGCATATTGTCTAGGCAATTTTGATTGTTTTGTTCCTGGTCTTGATTTTGGTGGTAATACATACAGTCTAAACTGAGAGCCATAGCTCCTTTGTCACTGCTTGCATACTGATGGGTCCCCATGGCAGCACCAGCAAAGAAATCCTCCAGTTTTGGAGTTGTAGTAACCATTGCTTCACAAGAAAAGTCAAGACAGAAGAGTCCAGAAATGTAAGAATAATAATAAAAAAAAAAACAAACACTTTACTCATTTTTGTCAAAGGAAAGAAGTATTAGGTAGAAATTTGAGGCTAACCTGTGGGCTCTGACCTGCTAAGTGCTTCTATGATACAGAGTGACCCATCAGACTTGAGTGGCATGAGAGGAAAGTGAGGATATACGGCACTATTTTCTGATCCTTCAACTCCATAGAAGAGGCCATAATTAAGTTGAGGTGGGGATTGGAAAAAGTTGGAGGGAAGTGCAGTGGGAACACTAACACCACCGGCACCGGCGGTGGCTGAAACAGAGGGGGACTGTGTTTGAGGTTGAGGAACCTCCATTTTCATACTGGGTGACAGAGAGAAACCTAACCAGTTGTTGTTTTGGTCATCATTACCGATGGGCTTCATCTTCTAGCCTATGTTGCTCCTTTCCCAGCACAAGCAGAGATTCTAGGCAAGTATTTGTTGGAGCAAGGCAACTCAATCATTGGGAAAGAAATAAACAAAGCATATATACACCCAATTCCATTTTGAAAACAGGAGAGGGGAGAGGGTGGTTTTGTTTTGTAGCTGCAGAAGGTGATTGGACCAAAATCTATCAACACGTCTAAAACAAATCCAAAACTCCTGCAAATGAATCTATGCCCCTCTCCTCTCTCTCTCTCTTACTGAAAAGATTTCTAAAGAGAACAAAGCAAGTTCCTTTAAACTAAACAAAAAGAATGAGTTTGCGCAAGAAATGCTGGGCATACTTCCTGCATTCCATAGGGATCTGTGTATGAGAAAGACCTCTTCCATCTTTTGCTTTATATATACTGCCCTACGCTACTTTTCTTTTCTTTAAGACATCAAGATAACCCTTAAATCCACACGTTAAAATGCATTATATTAGAGAGATTTCTGTACTCAGGACATTAATTACGAGTACTGCTTGGAATCCAAGAAACTCATTTTTATATTTTGATAGGAGATAGGACTGCCTATTCTGGTTCTGCTGCCTACTCAGTACCCAAAAAATCCAGCAGTCATAGTCAGGTACCTTCTCTTTTCCTTTCCCTCGGTTAAATTACATATGAATTGAGGAACGCTTGCTGCACTGTACTTAGTCATTGCTAGGCCGAGTATACCTTAATTTTTTTAAAAACAAAGTAAATAATTTAGCACTCCACAGTCCACCAAGTATAGCTAACGTATCTCCTTACAATTACATGATAGCTCTGTGTATTAGTAATATAGTTTGGTGATATATTACCAATATATATATATATATAATTTGGTGATAAAATTATTTATATTTTTAATTATGTATTTAAAATTTAATCTACAATCTATACGTATAAAAAAAATTTTACATGGTAGCTGTCTTGTAGTCTATGGAAGTGTTGTAGATACAATAAATATGAGGAAAAACCTCAACTTAGCCCTTCAACTAATTTTTAAAGGTTTTCCTCTTTAAGGTTATATTTTTTTAGACATATAAGTCCTTGGGTAAATGGACTGGAATTTAACACCGAATTGAACATGACCCTATCACCCTATGCCTACCATCTTTTCTTGCCTTGGTCACAACTATAGCTCAACTCTCATATGCGTTGTTAAAGAACCATTTGGACAGATTCTCTTCTAATTCAATTGCGCACACTTTAGTCAAGTAGGCGGTTAGGTATGGACTAGAATTACCCAGAGTTGAACTAACTCACCAGTCACTAAATGTGTAAGCCGATTGCAATCCTCATTATTGCAAAACCAAAATTTAATTGTATATGACGTAGGTCTTACATAAATTATTAACTACAGGCGTTTAATGGTGATAAAAACCTTTATTCATAATAATTGTTACTAGAGAGGAATGTAAGTCCAAGAATAAAAGTTGGGCCCTTGGGAGAGGAGAGAGGGTGTAAAGTAAAGAATTCCCCCATAATTTATTGTGGCAGCAATTGTATTTTGTAAGGGTGCAGCACATAAATATTGTGCATAAAGTCATAAACCGCGTACTGCAGCGGCTTTAATTGCCTCAGGCTTTTGAGGAGGCCTTCAATAGATTTTAGCAGGCAGGAAGACAAACTGTACAACTGATCAGCCTTCCTACCTGCCAATCCCTGCAAGGATAGAACGATGTCGTTTCAAGGAATTTGCTTAGTGGTATTATACTGAGGAAATGTTTAGGGTAGTAGTTCAATTATAACTGACAGTCCAACTAATAATAATGTCATTTTTAATTTAAATATTTATTTATCTGATTAGTTTAAACAACTCACATTAACATTAAACCTACGTAACAAACACCCCCAAAGTTAGTAGCTATGTGTCACACTTTGACTGGCTTTTGCTTTGTCTTTTAGCATGTTGTTTTCATATACTATTTTGTTCATATGAAGTTCATTGTTATGTTATTAAAGAATTAAGTAATTTAATAATAATATTCTTTTAATGTAAGTAAAAGATTATGAGTTTGTTTTAATGTAACTATGAGATTATAAGTTTGAATCACATGTCAAACAAATAAAATGAGGTAAAATTAAAAAATATATATATTATCTTTTGATGCTATCCATAAAAAACAAAAAAAGTTCATTATTATGTTGATTTATTTTGAAAACTACATTTATCATATACTCAAGATAGTGTTGACTATACCAATAATATGTTGATTCGAATAAAAAAAATTCAATTCTCTTTAAGTAATGTTTCAAATTTGAGTCTTATAAATGAAAAAATAAGCATCAAGAAAGCTTTTCTTTTATGAGATCTAATGCGACTAAATTCTAAATTAATCAAAGTTTAATGTAGATTTTAGATATCAGAAAATTAACATAAAAAAATACAGTGTTGACTATGGAGTATGGACAAACAAACTATGAAAGTTTGCTAAAACCATGTGATACTATCATCTTAGCAAATAATTAAGGGATTTTTTAATTTATACTCTTAGAGTATATGTTAAACTTAATTAAATATAATATTTACAATTAATTTTGCATAAATTTTTATATCATATTTAATTAAAGTAGAACGGCTCGCTCCGACCCAGTGGCATCGGAACCTGGGTTAGGACTGTTCACCTTCATGGGTTGCACGTTCGAGCCCCACGAAACCCCTTTACTCCCTCCTCCAATTAATCCTATAAATAATTACAAATTGTTCCAAAAAAAATTAAAGTAAAATATAAAATAAAAATAAAAATAATATTTATAATCTAAATATGTAAAAAATTATAAATTTAACATAAAAATTATATATGTTAAGCCACGTGAAAAGACCAGATATGCATAGCAGACCTGCACATGAGAGGGCGTGTTTAGTGAGAAAATCCCACATCGAGTATAAAAATAAGAAGACTATGGGTTAAATACAAGAAAAGCCATTCCATCTATAACCAATTGATTTTAGATTGGATGCAACTCTTATATTAAACCCACATGCACGATTTTCACATGCTATTGGAAAATCTCACATCGAGTATAAAAATAAGAAGATTATGGGTTAAATACAAGGAAAGCCACTCTACCTATAGCCAATTGGTTTTAGATTGGATACAAGTCTTATATTAAACCCACATGCACGATTTTCACATGCTATTGGAAAATCTCACATCGAGTATAAAAATAAGAAATTTGTGAGTTAAATATAAGAAAAGCCACTCTACCTATTACCAATTGGTTTTAGGTTGGATACAAACCTTATGTTGAGTTCACATGCACAATTTTCACATGGTATCAGAGCTCGGATTATGTCCTGAGAAGCCCGTTGTTAATAGGACCCGGGCCTACATTTAAGGGCGAATGTTAACCCACGTGACATGACCCAACATTCATAGTGGGCTTGCACGTAAAAGGCGTATCAAGTGGGAAAATCTCACATCGAGTATAAAAATAAGAAACTTGTGGGTTAAATACAAGAAAAGCCACTCCACCTATAGCCAATTGGTTTTAAGTTGGATGTAAGTTTTGTGTTGAGCCCACATACACAATTTTCACATGGTATCAGAGCTCAGATTCTGTCCTAGGAAGCCCGTTGTTAGCCCACATAACAAGACCCGACATTCATAGTGGGCTTGCATGTGAAGGAGCATGTTAAGTGGGAAAATCCCACATCGAATATAAAAATAAGAAACTTGTGGGTTAAATACAAGGAAAGCCACTCCACCTATAGCTAATTGGTTTTAAGTTGAATGCAAACCTCGTATTGAGTCCACATACACAATTTCCACATGTTATTGGAAAATCTCACATCGAGTATAAAAATATGAAACTTGTAGGTTAAATACAAGGAAAGCCATTCCATCTATTGCCAATTGGTTTTAGGTTGGATGCAAGCCTTTTGTTGAACCCGTTGAACCCACATGCACAATTTTTACATAGTATCAAAACGTCTTAAGAAGCCTGTTGTTAACCCACCTGATAGGACTCGAAGTTGAAGTTACTGTGCTTGCATTTAAGAGAGCATGTTAATTCATGTGATATGACCTAACATTCATAACGAGTCTACACGTGACGGGACGCGTTAAGTGAGAAAATCCCACATTAAGTAAAAAAATAAGAAGCTTATGAATTAAATATAAAAAAAGTCACTTCACCTATTGTCAATTGGTTTTAAGTTGGATGCAAGTTTTGTGTTAAACCCACATATATAATTTTTATAATATAAAATTAATTACAAACAATATAATTAATAAAACTTAATATGTATATACAAGGTAGAGAAACCCAATAATCAATTGGAATAAGAGTCACCTGCAGACTGAAGTTAATAGACCCCTTTTTCTCTTTTTCCTCTTGGTGGAATTAAATATTGAATCTTACAAGCCATCAAACTTTGGCGTGAGGAATGAATGCGTGTATGTACTTTGGATCTACAAATATTAAAATAAATAAAGACAAAAGAAAAGAAAACAATAAATTGTCCCATTAAAAGGAAAGAAATAACACTAATAAAACCTCTTGCAAAATTAATATTGCTGCCCTTGCATGCTTTTATTATCAAATTAAATAAAGTAATATCAAATATGCAGTGATATGTGGAGAATTATATTTGTATAATTTTTATTTATAATTTTTATATTATTAAACAATTAAATATATAATATTATAAATTTTAATAAAATTAATAAAATTAATTTTAAATAATATAAAAAATTGTATTAAAAAATTATAATAAAAATTTTAATTTAACCTTTTTTTCAATATTTACTATTAAATTTTTTTCAAAATAGCTTTCGTGCGCCGCTTACTCATCTTACGTATCAAAATAAGACCACAATGATAAGGACAAGAGGGATAGGATTTATATAGTTGGCAAGTTATCTCTCAACAGTCTCGACCCAGCCAACACTTCCACTCTTCCTTCAGCAAAATTGAAAAATTAAATAGACAGTCCTTTTTGGAAAAAAAAGAAAAAAATCAGTTAAGATATGGAAAAGTAAAAATTATCGTGAATAAATTAGGGAGTTACAGTGAAGATTTATTAGTGATGTTTTTCAAACTGACTCTATTTAAAAAAAAAAAAAATTTACGGGACGAACCGAAAAAATGCTTTCTAAAAATGAAGTGCCCCAATTGCCTACTTCCGAAAGTAAAAAAAATCTCAGAATTATTGATGTGTTAGAATGGAGTAGTTAGCCATTAACAAAAAGCAGAAGGAAATCTAACAAAAATCTATGGTAAGCCCCGCACCTTATTAACTATGAAAGTGTCGGTCCTTCAAGTTATAATATCAAAGTTTTAACTTCTTATTTTTTTAATTTAAATGAAAAAATCCAAAATGGATGACAATGTTATGTACTTATTAAAATTCAATTACCCATCGTCGTGTTAGTGCCAACGTGCCAATTTATTGCCATCATGGATTGCCATTTTGGATAATAAAAATAAAACTTGACAAACAAGTTAAATAAGGTGGGTTCAAATTAAATCATTTTAGATTTTAGATTTATTGGGTTTGATCATTTTGAATTTTACGATAAGTAAACCCATGAGTCGCCCATACAAATTTGGGATTGGATCAAGTGGACTTGATTTTTTAAAAATACAAATAAAAATTTTTTAATACTTTTTTATTTTTCTTTAAAAATTTACATTAATTAATTATTTAGTTGAAAAATCTTTCAAATTAATATTAACACTAATAATCTAATAAATAATAAGCATTTTATAGTATTTAATTTTATTTTATACTTAAAAATTAAAATTAAAAGTATAATTAATCAAAATTTTAAAATTTAAAAAATTAATTAACTTTGGTCAATCACCTTGAGTGGACCTGATTTAATTCTAAACCAAGTCAATTGGGTCTAGGTAATTTTAGTTCAAATTATATATGATTCCAGATTGATACTTTAGAGGTTTAAACCTATTACTCTACTCATAGTGAACGAGTTTAAACCTATTACTCTACTCATAGTGAACGAGTTTAATTGAGTCAGATTTTCAAATTAAATTAAATTTTATCAAGTTTAATAAAAGCAAAAAACTATATTATGACACAATAATAATTATGATGGAAAGGAATCGGTGAATGAGTTGAATTGAGTTAGATTTTCAAATTAAATCTAATTTTATCAGGTTTAATAAAAGTAAAAAACTATATTTATGACATAGTAATAGTCATGATGAAAAGGAATTGCCATGTTGGTGCTAACTTATTTTGAGTGTTTTTATTTAAATTGGAAAGATGAGAAGCTAAAACTATCATATTATAAGTTGAGTGGTTGATATTCTTATAATAACTAAGGTGAAGGGCTGGCCATAGATTTTTGCCAAGGAAATCTTTAATTTTTTTTTTTTCTCTTTTTCTTTATGGGTCTTGGTTTTTAGTCAACATCAACTTCCCAGACCAAAAGGAAGAGGTGGGGACTGCGATTAACGTGGAGGGTAGCTAGCAAGAGTGGATCCTTTTCCGTTTTTCTACTTAGAAACGGAGCAAAACTAAAGGGTATATTACAATTACAAATCCTATATGTCATGAACCATTTTTCAAAAAATGTTTTTCTTAAAAAATGGTTTTGTGCCAATTTCTTATACATGTATACCATAATTAACCAATAATAATTTTACTAATTATTAAAAATGAGCTGCATATAAATTTATATAAATCTAATTAAGTGAAAAGTGAAAAAGAAATCAAAATTCTTTTAGTGTTTACATTTAATTAATTCATCTCTTCATGCAAAGATATTAAACAAATGTATGTATGTACACTTGTTTTTCTTTTTCTGGTTTCATACAAAGTGGAGGTTCTTATATTGTCATTGGTTCTATATTATATATATATATATATATATTCAACATAAAGTGTGTAAAATTAAGAGCTAGCTCATCTAGAAATGGAGACCTAGCTACAAGGGCAACCTTTGTATCAAAGTTGTTATTCCTCAAATGATGAGCAAAGGGCCCCCTGCCCTTAGGAACATGCTTTTTGTGGGATCAGCGCTTTATATCCGATTGTCTCAATAAAGCCTTATAACTCTCGGAGCGTATTGATGAGCCGAGTTTAATGTTTATTCTCTCATGACCAAATTTGATTAAGCCCTTGGATTCAAATTATCAAATGAACTACTTTCTTTAACTAATATATGGGGAGATTTTAAGGATAGGAAATTAAATTAAGCATTATATTTTTCTTTTTATATATAATGATAAGTTATAAAATAAGCGATAATTCTCTTTTTAATAAATTGTCCTTCAGTTATTCTATGATTCATATTATATCTTTGTTACTTAGAAAAAAAATGTTGTTTTTTGTTTTAATTTCTCACAAGAAAAAAATAAAAATAAGAAACAATTTGAGCTAAAAATAACTACAATGTCTGATTTCATACTTTTTGAGCACTTAATTAAGGTGTAAGAATATAATCCACAAACTTCTTTAAAAAAAAAAAAAAATCTCAATTTCAAATCCCTATCTCAACTCTCAGGTCACAAAACAAATAATATGATAAACAATTTTATGAAGTCCACCAACAAAACTGGTAATTAGCGTACTAGCATTATCGCGAGTCGTAAGGTTTGTCGGCACTAGATGATTTATGTCTCACACTGAATTTATGATACATGCAAAGGATGAGGTCAAGACGTAACACTCTATTGTTGCATTAATTTGTGAGTCAATTTCAACACATGCCACAATGTAACAAAGAAAACGGCCACATCAAATAATTAATTCTCATGTGTCAATTATTTAAACATTTAGTAATAATTTTTTTTTATGATAAAATAACGATTTTGCATTTAAATTGTTTGATATATACATAAGGTGAACAAAGTTGTTAAAATGTGAAAAATGATTGCTTTATATTGGAGAATTCAAAATAAACTATTTTTTTAAAAAAAGAATTCCAATGCAACCATATGTTGCATGCAAAATTTTGCATGACCAAGTTCGTGGGGACAGAATTTCCATTGAGAATGATTAATTTGCTTTGAAAAAAGAAATGGGGGAAGAGTTTTTTGAGAGGGAAAGACGAGAACAATGGCCTTTTTGGATTGCAGAAATGATGAGTAAAACCTCCCAACAAGCACTAGAGGCCAGTTAGATAAGAGATTACTTGAAATAGTAAAGGGATCTAACAAAGAAGCTTTGGGCTGTTGCTGCCTCTGCAAATTTTGCTTTCTTTCACTGTCAACAGCCTTTGGTGGGAAGCAGATGGGGAAGGCCTGCCTCCTTCATTCCCTCTTTTATCTTCATCATCTGCTTTTAGTAGGGGCCTAAAAAACCTCTCTGTTATGATCTTTTATGGTCAGCTCTTTACTGTTCTTATTCAGATTTACCTTACTTTTGTGCCCTCTCATTAGCAATCCTGGTTTGGCAGTTAACCCTCAATAAAAGTTCAGTCTCCATACCTAAGATATGTACATTCAGTGCTTAGTGATGGAATGGGGAAGAATTTACCTTACTTGAGATTGAGGATAGCTGTGATTTATAAATATGAGCCAATATATCTTTTCATTGCGAGTGAAATTTGGAGGATAGAAATATAAGGGTCATAAGTTAAAACAAACCATTAACATTGATACCAAACGGCCCTAGTAATGTGTGAGACATGGCGTGTACATAAGCTTGGCTAGCACAATGGGACCCTGCCCAAAGGGTGGGCACCCTCCTCACAACACTCCCTACATTTACTATATTTTCACTGAAGGCACAACATGCTGCAGCAACCTTAGCTGGCTCAATGTGTTAATTTCCCATTCCTTTCTGATTGTTTCAAGGGAAAAACTTGGCTAAAGGGCCGGTACTTCCTATCCCAGCATTGTTGACTACAATATCTATGCGATCAAAACTCGACATAACAGTTTATGGCCGATGACATATTTTCATCCGATCAAACATCGAGCTCTAGTGTCTCAATTTTGTCCGAATTGAGATCTAACATCTCCTGCATGCATTGGGAAGATGTCAGGGGCAAAGACATGACAATTAAGCCCAGCAACACTCTTTTTTTTTTTCTTCTTGTCTCATAATTGAATCTTTAGTCTTATAAAGGATTGGATTCATTGTGTTCTACAAGGTATTTTGAAGTTCTATAAACTGCAGCATATTATTAGATGAGATATGCTTGATTCAATTAAGATCAATTAACCTTTTAATAAACCTCATGACTCAAATTCAAATTCTTTAAATTTCAAATAAAAGAACCTAATCAGATACATAAATTCCATTATGTTCCTTAACCAAGACCGTACACTTGACCAAATTACACACAAAAATAAAAAGGAAAAGCAAAAAGAGTAGAAGAAAGAAACAAACAGCCATGAAAAAGCAAACGGCACGCCTCATAAAGAACAAAGAAAAAAAAAAGAAAAAAACAGTTTTGGCAGGTCTGTGATCACAAGTGAATGAACTTTTGAATAAGAGTGATCAGAACACAAATATTGACAAGGCATGTCTTCCCTACTAAACTAAAGCCCCAAAAGCCAACAGGTAATTTACACTTAATTAAAGAAGTTGGCTTCAACAAAATTAATTCTAGTTAATTAATTATTCAATCGTTAATTAAATCCTTACTATTACCTAACAGCTACAAAAACCAACTAGCAAAGAAGTTTCTCAATATTCAAATTCTTTCCCAATGAAACAAGAAATGGATTAATGAGAACTGAGGGAGAAGGAATTTGGAAATTCACGTGGGAAGCATAAAATCCAAAACAAAATCTAAATAAGATCACAGGAATGGACAAGATATAATACAATAGTCAACAGAGAAGATGGCAAGAAGAGAAAAAAAGCATGTAATGGATAGCAACCACTCTGTGGGTGACTCAGAGATAAGAGTGTGTATGCAATATGCATGGGCTAAAAGGTCATTGGCTATCTTTTCCTTTTGGAGTGTGCTTGTACACTTATCACTAATAAAGTGCTGCTTCCAGTTTCTCTGCATACTCCTAACCTCATTACTCTCCTTTAACTTTTCTTTACCTTCTCTGCTCTGTTATGTCATGGTCTACAAAGGCTCAATTGGAGATGTCATATTCAAACATTTGATTTTCTTACAAGAGCTGCAATCTTTTTGGTTTTTTGGTTTGTGGGTTTTGTTTTGATTTTATTGTTTGTCCTAGTTGATGGAGTGATGGATTTGTTATTGTTTCCTACAGTTGTGAGTTGTGAAAAGGCTGGGAGTTTGGGACTGGTCTAAAACTCAAGGAGATCCCACTAGATTTTCTAGCACAAATAGAGAAAACCATCTACATAGACAAGGAAAGCAAGCAATAGGGAAGCTCCATTAAAGCCATACAGCATCCATCACCAAGTTACCCACATTCCTAGGACCCCTATAGAGTCTGAAAGAGAGTGCAAACAGAGAAAGTTTTGTGGGGAAGAATTGAATAAGGTGGATACATAAGCTCATATGGTTATTGGTGGGGTTTCTTTCAAAGAAGAATCCAAACCCTTAACTCTCCTTGGTTAAAGAGGTGCCTTTCATGTCTGCTACAAGAAAACCCAGGAAATATGGGTTACCATAGATGCCACTTTTTCTTTGTCTCCACAACAGCACAAGGAAATGGAAATGCAGATTAAAGAGATGTTTTTGGAATTTGGGAATTTTTTTTAAAAGGAGAGGAGACACATTGACTTAAAAAATACTAGAATGTATTGAAAAGGACAGCCACCCAACTGATTTAACTCCATTACATGGTAGACAGCTTAGGCATTTTGTACATTTTCACCTAAAAGGAGGTGATTTATTAGAGCATTTAGACTATTATTATCAAAAGAAGAAAACAGGGCATGGACATAAATCACAATTATGGATAGAATATGTAGCTAGGGAAAAAGCAACACAAACCACAACTATTGAAAGTTGAAATTTATCCCCTTAGATCCATAGTTCAGGTTCAAATTATTCACCTCTCCCCTACACAAGCACACTGTTCATTTTGATTTCCTCTCTTGCTCACGATCTGCATCTCCTGCGCGGTGCAGACAATTTGAGAAGTCATGTAGGATCATTAGATTTCACAATTTGACATGGATTCCATAGATTCCAGAAAAGA
Source organism: Rubroshorea leprosula (assembly GCA_020521535.1). Taxonomy (NCBI): domain Eukaryota; kingdom Viridiplantae; phylum Streptophyta; class Magnoliopsida; order Malvales; family Dipterocarpaceae; genus Rubroshorea; species Rubroshorea leprosula. The sequence continues at coordinate 1,400,876 of BPVZ01000013.1, forward strand.
AAACATCTATAAATTAGTGATGTAAGAGACCATATTTCATGAAATCCTTAAAAGTTATCAATGCTACCCTAAGCCAAGATCAAATCCAACTGAATTTGTAGCTTTTCTCATTTTTTTTCACGGTGATGAGAAAGATACAAGAAAACAAAACCAGATCTTAGAGAAATATTGTACAACTTATCTTTTTTCATAAAGTGAAGGCCTAATCCAAGATAGGACTTCTGTGTTAATCAGTAAAGTGGGCCTATCAATATGCTCAAACAAATAGGCCTTTTATAACCAGAAGACAGGCTGAGCTGGACCGATGAGAGCCCGTTCAAGTCCAGGACGGAATTAGAAGCAAGATGGTGCTGACTGATGAGTTATAAGTTTTGAAGTTTAAACAGAGATCCTATTCCTAAGAGCACCTCTACCTGACCCCCTTTGGTTATGGTTTTCCACTTCCAATGGCTTCTGGCTCATAAAGATAATAAGCATCAGGTTAAACCCCTAACTTGCTCCCTTAACTTTTGTATGGACACTTGAATTAGTTTTTGAACTAAAAAAATTCTTGATATGATTCCTAAAACTTTTAAATTTAACTCCAAATTAGTTCTTCCATTAAAAAACAGCTGAGGTGTCCAATTGTCTTCTGCTATCAAGTAATGGATATGTTAGCTGTATTTTAATAAAGGGACCAACTTAGAACTAAATTTAAAAATTTTAAGGAACAAAGCAGAGATTTTTTTTAATTTAGGGACTAACTCAAAGGTTTGTCTAATAGTTGAGGGACCCAATTTAGAGTTTCGCTTAACATTAAAAAAGATACAAAAAATGAGAACCAAAAAAAAGGCGCACACACACACACTTGCCTCTGGATTATATCAGTTACAAGCCACAAATCAAGTACCCATCTGCAGGACCAGCATTGTAATGATTCGAACCCCACTGACTGCTTCCAACACTAGAATCATCATACACTTGGATGTTGTAACCATGAACAGGGGCATCACCATAATATACAGGATATAAGTAAGGATAATACCAAAGATAATAGAACCCTATACCACAAGAACTCCAACAGGATGGAAGACTGTAAGTATTGTAGACGTCTTTGTAAAACTTAAAGCTAGGGGGACTATTTGAAGGTTCCTTGGTAATATGAGGGGGAGGGAGAACCCTAGGATCAGCCCTCTTCACTTCCACATGTTTTCCTTTCAATTCATGGAACTTCACCCTCAACACAGTCTCAAAAGTCTCCTCTGACTCAAAAGTAACGAATCCAAACCTCCTAGATCGACCATTCTCTTTGTTTACCACCACAAATGCATCTTCAGTTCTACCATAATTCTCAAAGTATGCCTTCAAATCTTCATTTTGCAAGTGAGGGTGCAATCCCCCCACAAAAATCTTGTTTTTGTTGGAGTTGTTCTTACTACTATTGCTTCTATCTTCATTTACCAATCCATTCCTCTGTTCTTGGTTTCTGTTAACCTTTGATCTTGCATAGCTCACGTCAACCTGTAAACAAATATATTAACAACTATTAACAAGAATCTAGGAAAAGGCAAAACGAAAGTTAAAAGCTTCAAAGCTTACCTTTCTGCCCAAGATAAGATGCTCTTCTTGGAGAGCCGTTGCAGTCATTGATGAATTGGTGAAGGTAATAAAACCAAACCTTTTTGAAAGACCAGTGTTCTTGTCACTGATGATAATAGATTCTTCCACTTCGCCATAGTTGCTAAAGTGTTCTCTCAGTGCATCTTCAGTTATGTCCATTGAGAAACCCCCAACGAGCAACTTGTTGAGTCTTCCAGACTCCATCGACAAACAGCCTTTCAAACCCCCAACAATTGCAAGAAGATACTCCGAAAATTGGAGATTGGAGAAGATGATACAGAAGGGAAAAAAAACCTAGAATAGTAAGAGTTTACACATAAAAGACCAAACAAGAGAGTTTGATTGAAGTACAAACTCAATTACAAGAGATTAAATTTCACCGTGAGTCCTTTGAAGTTTGTAGTGTTCATTTGTTATTAGGACTCCCTGAATTTTACACTTAGAAGATGTAGATAATTTCACATACCCAAAAAAACAGGTTAAAAAAAGAAATAAATAAATAAATTCACCAAGAAGGGAAAACAAAGAGATCGGCTTTCAAGTTTTTTCAAAAAAGAGTCGGCATTTCATTGAAGAGAATTGGGAGATTTTGGAGAGAGGAGGGATGCTCTAAAATTATTTTTCCCTGTTTTTTCTCAAATCCCTAAAACCCCAAGGCATAATTGTAAGTTGGAATTTGAACACAAGTAGATAATTATACAAGCGATTAATTTGCTTGCAAGTTTACAAATATAAGTGCTTACATTTTATTAACAATGGGGATATTAAATACAGCTGATATTATGGGTTTCTTTACATGATTGAGGGCAATAAATTACTGATGGCACAAACCAGAAATAGAAGACTTGAAAGCCAGAAGTTGAAGCAGGCTTGTGAAAATGACTTAAAAATTATTCTATACAGTTGAGGCTGGAGCTCTACAGCAGATACCAATAATATCATCTAAGGGAGCATGATCACCTGTCCCTTCATCTTTACGTGCATATAACAACTGTTTCCCTTTGAAAACAAACATGCCACCCTAGTAAGAGAAAACAAAAAATCAGTTAATTTTGAAACTCTAAATGCACCCGAAGATATGGCTAGAATAAGTCAAACCTGTTGAAGAACACCGCTTATATCATCAGGGGTGCCCTCGAGGGTATAGTTCCTCTTTAAAGCATTCCGTAGAGATTCAAACCTTGAAGACACCTTAGCCAGCCAAACCAAACAAATACAACACACATTATACAACAACAGACAATGGATTTCCATGGAAAAGAAAATTCTTTGTAGTAATAGAGAAGGGGTTTACGCTTGCTGGACTAAAAAGTGTTCGGCCAAGACCATAGTACAAACCCAATACCTCATATGCCTGAAAGAATAAGTATACAAAGTTCAAAGTGACTTTGGAGAAAAAAACCTCAACAATTCTGGCTGTATTAGTGTCAGTATAAATCACCTTGCGTTCAGGATCAGCATAAAGGCAATCCTTTGGGAATGGTAACTGCACATGTGATAACATTAGAGCAATATAAACTCCAATAATTCGAACAGGTCCAAATTAAAAAAAAATTGATAATCACATTATCATCTTTCTTCCTGGTCATATTATCAATTTGGCAAAAGAAAAAGATAATAGTAAAATAAAATGATAATCACATCATCATTTTATCCTAAGAAGCTACATTACGCTGAATATTATTTCCCTGTTCATTTTACAGTAGTTGTCCCTTTTGACTTTTTGCAGGCAACTTTAGTAATAATGCACTTTTATATATAAAAATGGTAAGTAATTGATCTTGTAGGTGAAGTTCAAGTTCAAGTTTAACCATATATTGAGGTTGAAGAGAATTGAAAGGAGGCAATGAGAAAACTTTTTAACTAATCAAATTATAACATTACAATTTGATGAGTTAAAAAATCTTCTCCTCTCCTCCCACTTATTCCCTTTAACCCAAATATTCTATAAGTTTAAGCCAAAAATCATTTGAGAAGAGATTAATAGAGGCAAGCGAAAGCAACAAAAAAAGAACTATTTGAATAGTAACATAACAGTACCCGGTCTGCCAAGATGCGTGCTTTATTAGGAGTACCAACACCAACCGCAATTAGTTTGACACCAGCAGAGTCAAATCCTCCTTTTGATTCTTTTAATGCAGAAGCAAGATCCCAACTTAAAATAAAATAATAAGAAATTCATGAGTTACAATCTATGATCCTTATTCTTTCTGAAAAGGGTTCCTTAAAACAATTGTATTTACCAGCAAAAGCATCCAAAATGTCGTAAAAGTGCAACAACTGCCATTCCCTGCAAAAGAGAAAAAAAAAAATTTTGAATAAGGGCAGTTGGAGAACAAGGAAAGAACAATGAAGAAATTGAGATCAAATTGGGCGGTGGGTTGATGAGTACCTCTTTTTGGTCCCAGAGATCTTTGAAGAAGACGGGCTGGCCGTCAGCCGTGAAAATACTAACATCACCGAGGATATCGCTGATGTTTTCCGTGAAATCTGAGGCGGAAGCTCTGGTAACTAGGGGAGACTGGAGATTGATGCCATAGTTACCTCGGTTGTGCTTTGTTGGTCTAATTGGGGAAGAAATGGGAAAAGCTATTGAGGGGAATTGAGACGGGTATTTGCAACATGGTTTTGAGGAGGAGGAGGAGGAGCAAAGGGGTCGCAGAGATTGCAGTTGCAAAGTTCGTGAAAAAACCATGGCCATGATTCGATTCTTTCTGAAACCCTAACGCAGGAACAGCAACTCTGGGAGAAAGAGGGAGTGAGGGAGGGGGAGAGAAATGGCGGGGGGCTAATGGTTCGCGCGTCGCGGGAGGGGTTTCTGGCTGTTGGGCCGTTGGCTGCTGAAGGCCTTACGATAGCGCTTGATTCGTGTGGGCATTGAAATGTTGAGCTGTGTTTTTGGGCTATTGGCCCAGGTTGACGAACTTCAGTAAGGCACCAATTCAGGGCAGTAGTAGTTGTCTTAAAAATAGTCAGATCAGAAGTACTTTAGTTAATGTATTAGTTTTTAAGAATTTAAACTTTTATATTAAGAATTTAAAATTTAAATTTTGAAATAGCCAGGACGAAAAGTTTAAAAAGGAAAGGTTATTCTTATTATATACTTTATTATTTAATATATCAAAAAAATTAATAATCTAAATAATTCAATGGTAATATCATTTTACTAGAAGTAAAAGATTTTAAATGCAAATAGCATAGCATATGGGTAGAGTGAGATAAAAAATGAGAAAGGATTGTGTTTCGTTGTGCAATCAACATAAAAAATGTATATACATATATCAAAAAATAAAGAATATTACATAAAAATTGAATTAAGTCTTTTATTTTGTAAACCAAACTATAAAACAAGAGTAATTAAATAAAGAGGTACTTTTTAATATTAAGAAACTTATTTCATTCAATAATAAATGTTATGTATTTCAAATTACATAACACATTTTTTATTTTAGTTCGAATGTTTAACTTCTACTTTTAAAAAATTATTGTTAAAATACTTAGGTTGCTGATGAATTATTATGCATGCACTTCTATTTCTAGATTCTAAAGAG
>BPVZ01000013.1:1425111-1438668 GCA_020521535.1 Rubroshorea leprosula
GATACAAATAAAAATTATTATTTCAAATATAATAAACAAAAAATATTTATAACTCTCATTTATAGTATGGAACACATGTTCAATTTATAATGATCCACTTCTCACTAACTGGGTAGTGAGCTCTTATTGCAAGGCAAGGCTTTCCTTGATTGGGCCTGACTCGGGCCTATGATCTGTTTGGAAATGTTGGGCTAAAGTTGGGCTACCATCCTAACAAGGTTCATGAATGAGTGTCCTAAATCTCACAACAAAAAATTGTGACCTTATAATTGAGAGAGTGTCCAATAGAGTTTCCACAGAACAGTGTTGCAACTTAAGTTCTCAAAATGATCCGTTACATTGCCACTTATTGAGATGAGTGATGAGTCAATGGTAACTGGTAAAAGGTTAAGTGGTAGCAAATCATATATAGAAAATGTCTTGGAAAACAAAAAATTAAAGATGATGAGGATGCAGGTGAGTTTTTGGAGATACCTGCCTGTGAACAAATAAAGTTAAGTAATCAATTTTTCAAATTTACAATAGAATGTTTGGGATCAAAATCCTAATTAAGAAACGGCGCTTGCTTTTTTTCTTTTTATTGGTGAAATAAATGAAAAAGAACAGAATATACCACATATATATATATATATATTAAGTGCTTCTTATTTTAAAATTTCAATGGATATTAAGCTAGATAAATTCGTTAAGAACCAAGAATTGAATTTACTAATATATAAGTATCATTTTATAATTTAAATTTAAAATTTTAGTCTTAAAATTAATATTTAAAAAAATTAATTTTTTAAAATATAATAACTTGATATAAGAGTATATTTTCAATGTCATATAAAGAGAAATTAATTTTAAAATATGTAAAAATTGATCTGAAGATACCTTGAAAAAAAAAAAAACCAAGATTCGTTAAGTCATTCCATAAATAACATGAAGGAGAACAAAAGACAGGCTTAGAGGGGAAAAAAAAACCCGAAAATTCCATTTTTGGATGAAGATTCGTTTTTCTGTTCTAATTCTGTGGTCTGCTTTTATCATATTTTCAACCATTCGAAACCAATTTTTAATATTTTGTTCCTAATAATTAGGAATGGGTAAAATCAATTTTAAAATAACTGAATTTTTTTTTTTAAATTTTAAGAATTGAAATCAAATCGAATCAAAATTTTTACAAACTGATTGATTTGATTACCAATAAAATTGGTTTGATTTTGGTTTTTACTAAATAAATATTAATTAATTATTTTTTTAATAATAAATTATAATTTATCACATATTTTATTATATTCTATCATATTTATCTTAATTTTAATTTTTAAGAGGTTTATTTTTTGTTTTTGGTTTTTTAAAAATTTAACCAAAATCAAACCAAAATTATTCGGTTAATATCAAAATCAAAAAAATAAAAATAAAAAATCATTAAAATCAAACCAAATTCATTTTTTTGTTCGATTTTCAATAACCCATCGATTGGTTTCAAATGCCTGGCCCTACCTAATGCTTTAATACAATTCTCCGTCAACAACCTCTAGCTCAAGTTCACACGCACGCACTCCCATTTATATATTCATCACCTGTGCGCCCGTCCCGTGTCTCAATTCATCTCGATATTTGCATTTTTATTAAGCGATCGAGTTTAAAGATGGCCAAGCCCGTCATCCTGCTCATGGTTGCCCTGCTTCTCTGCTCCACCCTAACCTATGCTGCACGTCCGGAGCCTGCCTTTTCCGATAATTCTCCAGCAAAAACCCACCTTGAGGTTAGTTATTTACCATATATATTGAATATCTACAAGGACTTTTCTATGATATTTTCACTTATATATGCCCGGGGGTTTTGGCTTTTGATAGGATGAGCCCGTCGAAGAGAGCTGTGAAGGAGTTGGAGAGGAAGAGTGCTTGGTGAGGAGGAGTCTTGGAGCTCATCTTGATTATGTCTATACCCAGAAGCACAACCAGCCATGATTTAATTAGCAGCAAAGTTACATATATATATGTATATATATATCTATGAATTTATGTGGTTGCATAATTGCATAAATTATATATAGTAGTTATATATATATACAAGATTTTATATGTCCTCTTTCAATTTTCTTGTTGATTGCATTTTTTTTTTCCTTTTTTCCTGGAATGCTTGTTTCTTACCAATATCGAGACATTTTACAATAGCACTTCTAATTTCTGCCACTATTATAAATATATTGATTTAACATGAATTTGATTAGTATTGATTAGTATATCTTTGGGTGCCATAATGAAACTGTATGGTCTAAACCTTGATTGTGCTTTGAGATTGAGCTATTTTCTTAGGAAATTAACTATTAGTAGGAAGAAACATGGAGCACAGCCATAGAAGGCAATATTCTTGAGAAAGGCTGTTGGAAGCAATTTCATGTTTGAACCCATATAGCTTGGTTCCAATTCCATGTGCCTTGTTTATATTAGTATTTGTATGTATAATTCCCACTATAAAATGCCTTTTGTTTGTCAAAATCGTTTGAACACAAGGCTTTCAAATAAGAAATTTCAGTTCAAATTATTATCATTTTAAGATTGATGGTTGATAGTAAGAGCTAAAAAAGAAAAGAAAAGAAAAAAAAAAAGAAGACTATTTTTGTAGTCCACAATAAATCTACAAAATAAATCATTTCTTTGACAATCACCCGGATCCTTGCTTCATTCAGTCAAAGGGCTGTTAACTAAATCAACCAAAAAGCTTTGTAAATCTGGTTGTGGTTTCAATACAGACTTACAGTAGATTTAAATACAAGCAACCAACTGCATGGATTCAGTTGAGGAAGTTGACAGTTGAACAATAAATATTGCTGAGAGTTGCGAAGATATGTTTGCCATAAAATGAGATGCCTTGAAAGTTGAAATTGCTCTAATTAAGATATGCATTTTCCTTGACCACAAAGGAATTAAATTCCTGAATTCTCAAACACCTTTCTAGAAGAAACAGGAGAAAATTTAGGGTTTAGCTTTTACAAATAAGAAATGATTTTGAAGCAACTTTTTTGTACTTTTTTTTGTACAACATGATGTGTCACTTAAATGATTGATTTTTTTTAATTCATATGAGACCCATGATATTGAATGCATTCACTTATTTAATAGTATGTGAGAGTTGTATAAAAAAGTGGTATAAAAAAATCATTCCTATAACACCACCCTTTACAAATAAGGTTTGTTTAACCTGTATCCTTAGGGCACAAGTTAAAATTTATTAATTATAAAATTTGTAATTAATTTTGTACAAACTTTCATATCAAATTCGTATGTTTTTATAGATTTCGAGTACAAATATTATATTATATTTTAATTTTATATTTTATATTTTATATTTTATTATAATTAAATCTAGTATAAAAATTTGTATAGAATTAATTAGAGATCTTGCATGTAATGAATTTTAACTTGTGTCTACAGGCATAGGTTAGAAAATTCCTTACAAATAAATGGGACCATAGGCCACCCCAAGCTTTTGAATTCCCACCAAAATTGAAGTTTAGTGCTGATATATAAGTTGAGAAAAAGTGCCTATAAAATATGAATTTTGCCATTTTTTCTATTTAAGGTTACAAACATTTAATGTTTTTAAATTATGCAGTAAACTTTTATTTTTTATTTTTTATTTAAGAATATAAATTTTGTTGTTTTATTTATTTAATGATACAAATTTTGTTTTCTTCTGACCAAAATTGTCATTTGCTACTTTGTTATTATCATCTAATAAATCTTTAAATAGAAAAAACACAAAATTCGTACTCTTATTTTAAAAATGTAAAAAATTACCACTTGATTTAGAAACTCAAAAAAATTTATATTCTTAAATAAGAAAATGACAAATTTGTATCCTTATCTCCCCCTTTTCTCCTGATAAGTTAGTTGAACATTTATCTATTAGTGGCATGGTTACAATGCGTAATTATTGACACTAAATTTCATTATTCTTGATGAGAATGAAAGTGTGATTTAGTAGTAAGTATATTGAGGGTTTTAATACTGTAATAAATATATATTTTTTATAAATTTATATTTAAAAGATAAAAATTGATTTTTAATTTATTAATTATCTAGTCAAATTCATCTATATAGTAATGATATTAAAATTAATGTCAATTTTTATTTTTTTTATATAAATTTATGGTGAAAATATATTCTTAAGAGTACAAGTTTGAAACCCAAATGTTAATTGTGGAAATAACACTTTACTAGTATTATAGACCACCAACTTAAGAGGCTCAATGTTTGGCTCAAGTCACATATAAATAGATGATTGAAATAACTAAAAGACTAAGAGAGATTTACCTTTTACTATGCAACTCAAAAAAATAAAAATGGAAAAACACTTTAGCTTCATCGCAGATCCTTAATTTAGCACCATATAATTGATTGTCAAATTATAATGTGAATATGCTTTCATGGTCTTTACTTAACGGCTTCTGGTCAAAAAGTTACAAATTTCTTTTCATGGACCCTACTCTTGTGCTTTTTCTAAGGTAATAGCCAGCAAGTTGCAGTTGAATATGTACTTTGTGTGGTCCATGCCTGAGGTTGCACATGCTGTTATAATCATATCTTGTAGCCCTCTGGTACTTAGTGGCATATAATTTAATTGGGTAAAGCTGATTTCCGATGTTGAGGTTGCTAGTCACTTTTGAATACTTTATAATTTTAGTCAAAGTTACAAGTTTTTCTTGTAACTGATGAGGACGGGTTATACCCTAGCAATTTGCTCCCTATTCTAGACACCTCCCCAAGTTAGGGATAACAATTTGATCCGATTCTCGCATGACCCCGCAAGGAATTTTTCCTATTTTATTAATTGTTGGTGGGGAATGGAGATCCCATGGAGAATGGGGGAGAACAAGGATGAGAGGTAAAATCTGCTCCTCATTAAAAGTTCATATGAAAATCTCCATCCCCATCATTCACGGGGACAATGAGAGACTCCCGACCCTACGGAGTCTCGTTCACATCCTATCCCCAGCCCTTGCTGCATTCAATTCTTAAACTAGACTTTGCTAATGAGACCAGTGTGGGGGAATTGATATTGTCAGTCTAGCCCATCTAATATGGGCCTTGGGAATTTTCTAAATTTATAAGGCCCTTTATCAATATTCTTAGTTAAAGCCCATAGTGGAACAGAATCATTTCCCTGAGTAAAGTCTAATCCTCCCGCCAGATTGCTGCTTTGTGAAAATTGTCATTAGAAGTTCTCAGTTCCAGGAAAACAAATCCTATATGTATTTCAAATAATTAAAATTTTGAGATTTTAAATTAAAAATTAAAAATTTTAATTTTAACATGAGTAAAAAGGGTCAGAGGATAAAGAAGGCTACATATTTCTTATTATATAGTTCATCATCAAATGTAAAAAATAAATAAATAAATAAAAATCTAAAGAAAAAAAAATCGTTAGTTGTTCTGCTGTTTCTGGTTAGATAGGAAGTAATGGGATTGACCTCAGTTAAGTACAGAACTCTTTTCATTTTCAGATCTGTTGAGTTTGCGACAAGCAATTCTTGGATAGAAGCACAATAATAAACAGTAGAATATAAAATGAGGGAGGTATGGAAGCAAATGACGTTAAAACCGTCACAAAAGGGAGTGCATACCGTGCAGGGAAGACAAAGTGTTGGTCTTAAATGGTTAGCTATGTAATCTTTTATTTTTCATTTGATTAATAAATCTTGCATTTCATATAAAAAAAAATTAACATTCCTGTTGGGATTAGGCCTAACACCCTCTTCGGGCCACATGCAGCAGGCCCAATTATACACCCATTGGCCCAAGAGGAGGAGACATGCCCACGTGGGTAGTAACACGTGGACCAACCGAGTGAATACATGTTTTAGCTCATGTCAGCATTTGGGGTTATAAATACCCCACAATTACCTCCATGCAAGGTATGAACTCTTCTACGTCTCTCTTTCTGCAATTACTCCTTAAGAACACCTCTCTCTAGAATATCGAGTATTGCTGACTTGAGCATCGAAGTGTTTTTCCCGAGGAAACACCCTCGAGATTTTCAGGTGTAGAAGCAGCTGAGGACTTCAACAATGTTGGATTGCGAAGCTGTCCAAACATTTTGGCACCGTCTGTGGGAAGCGAGCAAGAAGCTGTGTAACTTGACTTGTTGAAAGACAAAATGGTTCGAACCTTTACTAGAAGTCACCCTCCAAGAAATGAAATGGACGAACAGAAGGACACTCAACTATTTGATATCGGCCTGGATGATTTTAGACCAATGCCAAGAAACCTTTTTGTAGGGGGAACCGAACAGGATCAATTAAGTGGAACAAATGATGATGAAAGAACACCAACTGGGTATGCAACTCAACCTGAACAATTCCAAATTCCAACAGGAACAAGGCAAAGACATCTCAGACCACACAATTCACAACATGAACGACCTGAAAGGTCAACTGAGCCTGCTCGGACAACCAAGCTCGAAGAGAGAACCAGAGTTCTCGAAATGGCAATGGGTAAAATCCTTGCCCATCTAATCCCTGATGATCCACTAATTCCTTTGCTGAACAAGGAGGCACAGTCAGCTGATGTTGTTATAACTTGAAACTCCCTCGCTTTGAGCAATATAATAGTACCGACCAAACCAAGGGGAAGTGGGAAGTTAAATAACGAGCCTAGCTCGTCCAAACATAGTGAAGAACTGATGAGGAAGAATGCAAACCTTGAAAGGCAGCTACGGGACGTACAGAAATCCATTGACGAGCTGAAGAGTCCCAGGTCGCACCAACAGACCCTGGACTCGGATAGTGCCCCCCTAAACCTATCCATCACAGCAGAATCATATCAAGAGGGATTCAAAATTCCCCACCTGGAGACGTATGATGGCTCGGGTGACCTAAATGAGCATCTGCACACCTATCAAGCCATCATGAGAATCCAAAATGCCAATGATGCCATGATGTGCAAAGTGTTTCCGGTGACATTGAAATCAACGGCCAGAAGATGGTATCATAAACTCCCCAGACACTCTATAGATTTCTACTCTCAGCTCGCTAAACTATTCTCTAACAAAATTGCGAGCCAAAGAGAGATTAAGCGTACAGCGACCGAGTTGATGCAGGTTCATCAGAAAGAAGGGGAATCTCTGAGGGACTACATGCAGCGATTCAATAAGGCTACTTTGGACATTGATAACGTCCTCGATACCATCTGCTTGTCTGCCTTGCTGCATGGTTTGAAGCGTGGTCGGTTCCTAGACGACCTGCTAGAAAACCCACCAAAGACGAATTGCCTCTTCCACCTCGCTACTTTATTCCTGATGTTTTTGAAGAGCTGGCTCTTCTCCCTCCTAGAAAGGTAGTACCACCTCGCACCTCTGGAGTTTGGACACAGCCGGCATTAGAACAGCGACATGAACACTATCGCCTTCGCAGGTATCTCCAACCTCGCACACAACAGCATAAAGCCTATGATGAACCTTATGCTGTTCGGCATCAGCTGCGTCAGAGCCAGCTCGTAATCCGCCAGCAGATCGAATATTATCCCGAGCAAGGGAAACCGCAGGCCGGCATCCAAGTGATCCACGTACACTGGTATCCAGCCCGTCTATGACACTGTGCACGCCCTCTCATTCTTTGCGCCTGCTCAGAGCAATATCATCCGGGGAATGTGGTACGCCCTCACCATCTCCTCCAGTTTCTTGTACCCACTTATTGAGGGCACGCTGTCTGCTACTTCATGATGAAGCGCCACCCTGAATCTAAATCCAACGGGCAGGTCCTTGGGCGCCTTGCATAGGTTACTCAATCTGCCCGTGAGTACCCTATTTTCCCATTCTCCAACCACGGGCAGATCTGGGTTATTGCCAACCACATCCCCTGTCCCTTCTTTGCGGCCAGGTGTCTCCTCAAAGGACGAGCTGCTGGACAATGAAGTATGGTGATCGCCACCATTGTCCTTAGCGCTCAAACTGGCGTTGCTCTCAGGCGTTAACGTTTCCAACAAGTCTTGCAGCGCCGACGGAACTATCATTACGATAGGCTCTACAGATATTACCCCCTCCTCTTCTTCCTCTCTGCCCTGGTTACCTCGTAGCTCTCTCAGTTCTCTAAAGAAGTCCATTTTTTTACCTTGGATTGGTGTAGATGTTGCTCAGGTGACGGTCTGGTGGTACGTTCTTCAGACTGTAAATGTTTTGCTACAAAGAATATCAGAAGTTCAAACACGAGTAAAATGGAAAATGGCATAACTGTTTCCCTTTTCCATTTTCTGAAATAGTAGCTCCAGCATTAATTGCCGTACACGTGTCCCTAACGCACCAGTTAGCATCCCGCACGTGGCAGGCGCTTAACCCCTTTTCGTATAGTGTGCACCGGCTTTAGCTGTCACATCCTTTCAAATGCTGAGCCAGCATTTATTGCAAGGAGGCAAAAGGATATCTGCTATGGACAGAAGAATACCAAACGCCCTAAGCAAATCTCTTCAGAGATTCGCCACAATTTAAGATTTAAAAAATCTCAAGGATCATATCGTAACAAATCTCAAGGATCAGATTGTAACAAATCCAAGATCTCCTCAGATATTTGCCCTAATTCAAAATTTGAAAATCTCGAGGAATTAGCTCGCCAGATTGCCACCAAATCCCTCATATTTACGCTATATCCCGGAGATCTACGTTATAGTGACGACTGAGGTCGCTTATTTCAGCCCGTCTGGGTTGATCGGTTCAGCTCATTCACTATCTGCTCACCTTCGCTTTGCTACAGAAAATCCATTATGCAAGGTCGCCCTTGCGCACCTGCTTAGCTCGCTGAGTAACGCCAACTTCCTCACGCCTGCTCGGTAGGAAGTCGACATAAACATGCACATCAGACCAGGAATGGTGGCTTCAGGCTGCCCAGATCGATCGTGCGTGAGGTCGGTCATGAACCGTAGAACGTCACTCCTCATCCCCTAGGGTAAAACCCAGTTTGTCAACCGAACACCGAGGGGGGAGCAATGTTGGGATTAGGCCCAACACCCGCTTTGGGCTACATGCAACAGGCCCAATTATACACTCACTGGTCCAAGAGGAGGAGACATGCCCACGTGGGCAATAACACGTGGACCAACCGAGTGAATACATGTTTTAGCTCATGTCAGCATTTGGGGCTATAAATACCCCCAACTACCTCCATGCAAGGTATGAACTCTTCTACATCTCTCTCTCTACAATTACTCCTTAAGAGCATCTCTCTCTAGAATATCGAGTATTGTTGATTTGAGCGTCGGAGTGTTTTCCTCGAGGAAACACACTCGGGATTCTCAAGTGTAGAAGCAGCTGAGGACTTCAACAGTGTTGGATTGCGAAGCTGCCCAAACAATTCCTAATCTCCTATGTTTCTTTTTGCATCAATTTTAGTTAGACTTAAAGGTTAACATGCAATTTTTTATTTTATTTTTTACTTTTTTAACATTTGATGAGTGAGCTATATATTAGGAGATATCTCATTCGTTTTTTTAACAACTTGTTTGGTTTAAAAAAAATAGGAGATGCAAATAAATTTTCTCATTTAAATAAGTATGGAAGTTGAGCAGAGGTGTAGTGCCTTCTTTGGAACAATTCAGTTGAGACTACTAAGGGTGCAAGGGTGAAGTGGCAATCTGTCTGCACGCCTAAAAAAAGGGTGGTTTAGGTCCTAAAGGCCTTAAGCTATGAAATATTGCTTGTATCATGAGGTATATCTGGATGTTGTTCTCTCATGCAGGAGTTATATGGGCAGCTTGGGTGCATGAAAACTTATTAAGAGGTTGTAGTTTTTGGACTATCAAAATTCCAATGGATCCCTCTTGGGGGCGGAGGAAATCCTTAAGCTAAGGCAAAAGGCTAGACAACTTGTAAAACATATTCTAGGTGATGGCAAGGATATTTTTATCTAGCACGATAACTGGCATCCTTCTAGGCCATTGATTGAGGCTTATGGGGCTAGAATAGTGTATGATGCTACAATACCTTTTCAGGCAAAGCTTGCTGTAGATGTTCATGGGAACTACTAGAACTGACCGCTTGCTCGCTCATTGAATTTAGTTCAGATACAAGCTGCTTTGTTTGATAATCTATATCCTCAAGAAGGAGTAAGGGATATTGTGGTTTGGTTACCTTTGACTTTTGGTAATTTTCAAATAGGGAAGACTTGGAACTAGCTAAGGGAGAAGCATATCAAAGTTCCATGGTCAAAGTTAGTTTGGCTCTTTGATTCTATTCCTAAACACAACTTCATTTGCTAGTTGGCTATGTTGGACAGGTTAACCACCAAGGCAAGACAAAAGCACTAGATAGTAGGTATAATTGATACTTGTACTTTATGTAGTGTAGCTTCTAAAACATCTGAGCACCTATTTTTTAAGTGTAAATTCTCAGTACAAGTTTGGCAAAATCTATCAAGAATGGCTGGTATTCCCTTCTTTGATTCATGCTCTAGTTTGTTGGTTTGGATGGAAAAGAGAATTGCTAAGAGGTTGTTGCATATAACTTTGATTAAGCTTGCATGGAATGCTGCAGTATATCACTTGTGGATGGAGAGGAATCGTAGGATACACCAGCAACTTCTCCATCTGGAATGTGTGATTGTCACAAATGTTCAAAGGGATGTTCAAGATAGAATCTTAGACTTTGCTAAGCCACACTCTTCTCCCTTCTCTCGATAGATAGCTTTACATTGGGAATTGGAAAATTTTGTCAAGTAGAGTTTTTTCTTCTTAATAGATGAGCTATTTGCCTGTAGACTAGTTTCTAATTGTTCCTATGTAGCAACCATATATGGTTGTTAGATTGTACTTTGAAGTATTATTGGATTAATAAATTTCACATTTCATCAAAAAAAAAGAAAAAAGAAAAAGAAATGGGAGAAGTTTGCTTTTATTTTCTAACTTTAGCATAAACAAACGAAGAAAGAGAAGAGGAGCGAAGGGAAGCAAAGGAAAATCAAGAAATATATTATCTCCCATTTCCTCTCCTCCATTTCTCTTTTTGAACATAAATAGGATGCGTCATAGTTTTAAAGTCTCTTTCATTTCTCTTAAACCAAATAAAGAGTAAATATTAAACAAAAGAAAAAAAAAAGAGAGAGTAAATATCTCACCACATATTTCAAATTTTGAATATAAATTTTTTATTAATACGAGGTGTTTAAGTCTCAACTTAGTTGAGATACTCTTTAAAAGCCTAAAACAAACATGTCAATTGTAATTCAACTAATATAGTTCATAAATATTGCTCGTCCTTACTAGATACTTTAGAGCCAATCTCCCATATCAATCTCTTCTTGCTTCATCTACATAAAAATTTGAAATGTGGATCGAAATATAATATTTGCATTTAATTTAAAATAAAAATATTGTAATTACAATGTTAGTTAACATTGTAATCTTATAACATAATATATTATTATATAATTAATTTTTTCATTTAAAAATTTATTATAATATTATATGTATTTATTAATTAATATTATATTTTATTTATTTAATATTATATTATGATTATAAATTTATAAATTTTCGTAATACTACAACCATATAACATTGTCAAACTTAAAATCATTTCACAACACATGAGGTACTTTTCCTTATATTTTACTCAAAATATAAAACTTGAAATAAATGGATGATTTCTTTCCTTTTTTTTGTTGTTTTGTAATACCTTTTTTTCATTGTTCGGTGGATATTTTTTTCCAAATTGTCAAATATAGCTGGATAACAGCCTCCCTCAAACATGGTGTTGCTTTCTTAAGCAATCCAAAGAAGAAAAATCCAGCTTGTCATCAAAAAGAAAGAAAATCCAGCTTAATCCAGACATAAATCCTATGAAAATTCAACAACTCCCAAGGCCATCCTGATCTCGACACATCAGCATATCTGAAAGCTGACTGGCCTCTAAGATGCTGTCCAAGCCCTCAAGATCTCTTACGTACCCTTAAAAAAGGGGGCACGCGGTAAATTCCCTAGCCTCACAATCCAACACGTGTTGCTTATCTTGAGAAGAAGCCGCCGCAGCCTCCACACCATGAAAGCCATCCACCTGTATTCCTTCACTTACGTGGCAAATCGCCATAGATATTCTCCCTCCTAACCATCAACCCCAGACCAACACGACGTTATTTTGAGAGGAAAACAAGAGAGTGTGTAGTGCCAAACAGGGCATCAAGCTTGGGTTCCCAAGGTTGGGGGGAGAGGAAAGAAATTTCCCGTGTTATATATTGACTCTCCATCTGTTTCGGTTATACGTGTCTCCTAATTCCATACCAACAAAAAGTTCTATACTTAGCAAAAAAATCAAAAGGAGAAAAGAGGTCCCATCACTCTTCATTCCCATGCCGCGCCCGTTTGCCTCTGCATCGAATTCTCAGTTGTTGTGTTTTTCCTCATTCCGTCTTCTCAAATTCTCAACACCAAATTATCATAATTAATTTCCTTGCAGCACAGGTTTCCTCAGAAGGTGAGGCGCTGAATTTTCTTTTCAGGGGTTTCCTGTGAATGGATTAGGTTTTTCAAACTGCGCGTTTGGAATTTGTAGAAAATTCAGAATTTGGATTTTTGGAACTAGAAACTTTCCTCTCAAGCTAATTATATAAGCCAAGTTGGAGTCGGACTTAGTTTTTTTCTTTATATATAACAGTGATGTTTCCAGGGATTGCAGAATTCTGCTGATATTGAAGCTCTGCAAATTTCGAAGATGGAGATTTGTTACAAGCCTTATGTGGATCCTGAGTATGAATCTTTGTTGGAAAGGATTTACCCTCCCAGGTAATCTACACACAACTCAAATTCATTCTTTCCTCTTTTTCTGTACGTACCTGTAGAAACATTTGATGGTTTAATTAAATCTGTTGGGTGTTGCAGGGTTTGTATCGATAACAAAACGTGCCAAGATTGCACTCTTGTTAAGGTTTGATCTAAATATCTAATCATCAGTCTTAATTAATTGTTAGAGCAATATTAAAAGCAAGATTATTGTTTTCTTGTGGAACCTTTTCTAAATGTTGTAGAGTTTAATATTTTGCAAGTTGGAAGAGGTTCCGCCTATAGATTATAGATACCATCATCAGCCGTTAAGCATCAAGATTAAGTAATTAAACATGGGATTACTTATAATATACTATTACTATTTAAATATATTAGTACTCAATAGTTGATTAAAAGGGCATCAATCCCAATTCCCATGTCCCCATGTCAGCATTTTTTTGTATTTTCTTTTGCTTTTAATGTTGGGGAAGCAGACTCTATTCATGCATGGTAAATGTTTAGAAAACCATCTGGTTTCTGCTTTTTGTTTGGTCCCAACTGAACTGATCACATGATTCAACCAGGAACCAGAAAAGTTATACTTGGGGCGACGTCCCAGTTGACCTGTTCAGTTCTTTTTTGAAAAAATTTACACAGTTTTTAAAGGGAATTAAGAGCTTGAAAATGACTTGTAAACGCAGGTGGACAGTGCAAACAGGCATGGGATATTACTCGAAATGGTCCAGGTTTTGACAGACCTTGACCTGGTTATATCCAAATCATACATTTCTTCAGACGGTGGATGGTTCATGGACGGTCAGTA
>BPVZ01000013.1:1476696-1489732 GCA_020521535.1 Rubroshorea leprosula
TGGGGAGGCATCTGAGGAAAACATAAGGGTGGTCAAAGGGATTATGAGAACCTTCGAGTTGGCTTCAGGGCTAAAGATTAACTTTGCAAAAAGTCAGCTAATGGGGGTGGGAGTTGAAGAAAGCTGGACAACAAAGATGGCTTATAGGCTATGTTGTTCACAAGGAGTTTTCCCATTTAAATATCTGGGAATTCCAATTGGAGGGAATCATAGAAGAACAGCAATGTGGCATCCAATGGTTCAATCCTTCAAAAAGAAGCTTGCTAGCTGGAAGGGTAGACATTTGTCTTTCGGAGGTCGCATCACGCTAATCAATTCAGTGTTGTCTAGTCTTCCCGTGTTCTTGATGTCCGTCTACTTAATCCCGAAAGGCATTCTTCTTTCAATTGATAAAATTCGCAAAAGTTTTTTATGGGGTGGGGGGGGAGATGAGAGAAAGATTAATTGGGTTAAATGGGAGAAGATATGTAAAAAAAAAGAGGAAGGAGGGCTGGGAGTGAAGGACTTGAGGAAGTTTAATTTGGCTTTGATGGGAAAATGGTGGGGTCGGTTGGCAGAAAACAAAGAGGGTTTATGGAAGAATGTAGTTAAGGAAAGATATGGTGAGGGAGAAAACCATTGGCTAGATTGGGTTAAAGGGAATAGAGGAGTTGGCTCAATTTGGTGGAGGGATGTGTGCCGTCTTGATTATTTGGAGGGGGAGAGAGGAGGGTGGTTGACAGAGGGTTTTAGAGTAAGGATGGGGGAAGGAAAAAGGCTTAGCTTCTGGTGGGATCATTGGTGTGGGGAAGGGTGTCTTGCTAATAGGTTTCCAAGATTATATTTGTTATCAACAGGTAAAGAGAACAAGTGCTACCAGATGGGCAATGCTAGCAATGGCTCATGGAAATGGAACTTAAAATGGAGAAGGAATTTGTATGAGTGGGAAGCTGCTGAAGCTATGGAACTTCAAAAGATGATAGAAGATGAGAAGATATCAGAAGGTGACCCCGACAAATGGGAGTGGACTCACGACAAGAGAGGCCAATATTCAACCAAAACTGCTTATTCTCTTCTATCATTGGAGCAAGGGGAAGTGAATGAAGCAAAGACTTTCAAAAGAATATGGAACCCCAGTCTCCCTAGCAAAATTTCAGCTTTCAATTGGCAATTACTACTGGATAGAATACCAACCAAGGCTAATTTGCTAAGAAGAGGGGTCATTAAAGATGCGACAGAAGCTAAGTGTGCCCTTTGTAATGAAGAAGAAGAGGATTCTACTCACTTGTTCTTGAACTGCAAAATTGCAAGATGGGTGTGGATGGCTTGCTCAAAATGGTGGGGGACCAACATCACAGTGAACAGGGATTGCTGGAATACTTTCCAACTCATTGGGAAGGGCACTAAAGGATCAAACATCAGAGAAGGCATGGATTGTATGTGGAAAACTGTTGTGTGGTCCGTATGGATTGCTAGAAATCAGAAGATCTTCCACAACAAAGAGGACAAAGAGATAAATCCAGGGAAACTTTTCGAACTCATTCAAATGAGATCCTTTCTATGGATTAAAGCAAAAAAGGACAGGTATGCCTTCAATTTGACGGATTGGCTAATTAATCCTGGTCAGTGTTTGAAAAGTACAGTGGGTTCATGAAGGATGCATTGAGCAGAAGAAGAAATTGGAAAAGAGGCTAGAAGTTCGGCACGTGTAGGGTGTCGACACATAATTTAGGTGTCGACACCATATGTAGGCAGCAAAACTCCGACACGGACGTGGTGTCGACACATAATTCAGGGGTCGACACCATATGGGAAGCTTTCAAAACTCCGACACGGACGTGGTGTTGACACTTTTTTCAGGGGTCAACACCAAATGAAAGGACTAATCAACTCATGTATTATGAAACTTGTCAAGTCTTTATGTTTATGGGTTTGGGGTATCCCTTGTACTCCGTTAATTAATATATATTATACTTTGCTGTTAAAAAAAAAACAAATTTTAAAATCCCTTCAAATTTCTTCCTCCCTCCCTGCTCATATCCTTTAGTAACGGCTCCGGCGCCATCAATGCCCTCATGCATCATCTCCCGACCCTAAAATCTTGAAACGTAATCCTAAAATCTTGAGAAAGGAGGAGATGGAGAAGAAACAAAGGAGAGGAGTTGAAAGGACAGGAGGGAAGGAGGCCATTCTGAAAACCGCAGACCCCTTCTCTTCTTTCTGCTTTGTCCCTAGCAAACCAAGAATCTTTCTTATCTTCAGCCCCAAACAAACTAAGGAGACCTAAATCTTTCAGAATTTTTCACCGCTGAAGACATCCATTCCCCTCTTGGAACACTGAAACTTAGAGAAATCATGGAAGTCCTCTTTCTGCCTTGGCCACTTCAATAGGATATCCCAAGGGAAAGCAGAAGAGAAATATTGGAAGATAATCCCTTGGTTAAGAGCAAAGAAAGAAGAAATTAAGAGGAAGTAGAGAACAAACGCTCACGCTCCTAACTTGATCTCTTTATGGTAAATATAGCCTCAATTCATCGTTATTCATGTGATCCTTTGAAAAATGGGTTGAAAATGGAATTTTGGGATATTCTTTGGATGATTTTCTTACGAGCTTAGCTTTCTGCTATTTCATTGAATACAAGTTGAATGTACTTTGTATCCCGTCCTTTGATTTGCAAAAGCTTCTATGATTGTTGTGGATTGCCTTTTTTTTTATTCTGTTAAATGATTGTCATTAAGGATTTTCTTTTTTGGCATTATAGAGAATTGATGAGCAATTAAACTAAGATTTGAGTTTATTGTTATGATTTAATTATTCTGAATTTGTTGTTGTCTAATTTGCTCATTTTGTTTCCTAAGCCTTGCCCAGATACATTTCGACTCATATTAGTTCCTTAAGCAAAAAATAAAATGTTTGGTTTTCTGTAATTCACCATATCGGATTGGTCAAAATGGAGAGGAAATAAGAAAGGGGTAGTTGGACTTGAGCGTAACTTCCCTATCGATTGTATTTGCTTTAGTTAGGGTTTACTCCCTAAATAAACATCAAAAGGGAGCACATGGCCTTGTGTGCTGACCACTAATAGTAACCTTTGAAGGTACATGGTACACTTTCACCACACTTTCATAATTCAAATTTCCGCTCCCTTGAAATTTGTACTTGTTAAAAAAAATCAATAAATAAATATATACCGGAAAGCCTCCCAGGGTCCAAATAAGGTGTCCGAGTAGGTGCCAATGAGATTTTTAAGTTTCATAGTGGTGGGTGTAATTTATTATAAGTAATAATGAGTATTTCGTATTATTTAATTTTAATACATAACTTAAACGATTGATAAAGTTTACTAAATAAAAACTCATCTAGCTTTTCACACCAACATAATGCTTTTTAAAGAATAACCCACTTCGACTCAATAATATAAACCATGTGTTAATGTTATTTACCTCCTGTAGATTTAAAGTTATTTACTTCCTATAAATGACGTATTTGAATCTCACGAAATCTTTTTCTCTTCTCTCTAATTAATATATGCAAATAATTTTAATATGTTAAAAACAAAAAAACATAACGTTTCTAAAATTTTGAATAAGATCACGTGCAATTATACATTGTCATAATTTAAGAAAACAACATAGTATGCAATTCTTAAACCAGTATGCAATTCTTTGTTTAAAAACTCCACACATTGATACCCAGGATCCAAGATGCCCAAAACACGCCAACCACTTAGCCTAGCAGGGTTAGAAATACTAGTGGTGAGGTGGACGAGCCGCCGACGGTGGAGTATAGAGCACCGGGTCTACTTTCTTTTCGGCAGAGAACATCTCCTTGAATGAGGTCAGTGATGGAGACGCTTTAACATCTGAAACAGCCTTCAAACCCCTTCCTTCCACGACCTGGATTTCTAGAAAGAACACTAGACCCATCAAGATGAAGAATGACAGAATTCGTTTGGACATAGGTTTTTTAGCAAGTGCTCCCAGTATCAATAGCAGAACAGCTGTAAGTTGCGCATTCCCTGAAGCATGGTTTAGTGGTAAAAGAATAAGCAGAATGCTAAAATTATTTTCATTGGCAAACAAATTTAGAAATTTATGTTCAACTAAAAGTAGACAGTTGTATATTTTCTCACCTGTCAAACAAGCTGAAGAAAAGTAAACAATCAGAGGGAGCACGTTTTTCAACTGAAACTCAGCAAATTTCTGAATATTATATATGTAAGCTGAACATCCCCATTTGACTCCAGCAACAATTGATGAGAAAGTATCATCCAGAATTAGGGCATCAGCTCCGTGTTTCGCCACCTGGCAAAGTTAGAATAAGTCAATGAGATTAGTTGAATCTGGGAATTTTTCTCATCATACATAATGATTGGTTAATATGCAGAACAACTTATTTGGAACCTACGCCTACGCTATCATGTAAAAAGTAAAAACTTAAATGCTCCAGACAGAGTTGGTTATGCATATTCCATCAGTCATTGCAAGTTTACACATCTGTATGAAAAATATATGCAATATCTAGCACTTTAAGAAAGAGCCTTGTTGAATTTCCTGCCCAAACATAATTTTTCATTCCCTAAATTTCGCCTAGACATAACCATAAAACTTTGAGGAGTGCCAGGAATACTCCATCACTCTCTTTTGAAAACCCTCCATGTGATTAGGCCATCGTAAGACATAAATTTAATGTGATTGGTGATTAATGATTGACATTAAAGTTAAAGTTTATAAATTTTAAAATTATGACTAATCACATTAAATTTCTATCAAACATGTGTCAATCACATGAAGAGTATCCGAAGAAAAGTGTTAGCGCCCAATCAGCACCACCTCATCAGACTTTATCGGCCAATTGAAGGGTTTAATGTTTGAATGACGTCAGTTTAACTAAAAGGGCTGTCATGTGAATTTCGTGAAGTAAAGGGGCTGATTTACAATGGTTTAAAGTTTAGGAGCTGAATTGTTATAACATTGAAAGTACAGGGGCTGAATTGCACCTTCTGCCTTAAGAGATTGGTTTTTTTCGTTTCCAAGATATAATGCACTTTAAAAAATTGCTATAGGGTGTGGAAAAGACCAAAAAAAAAAAAAAAAACCCATCCATCCAATCTCAAATTGCTGTTTTTAAATGCAAAATAAATAGTAAAAAAATAATAAATGAGATCAAAATTTGACATTAAAATTTTTGTTTAATAACGTAACACAGGTCATTTTGTTTAAAATATTAAAAAACCTGATTGGTTTTGCGCATGGCATCGGCCTCGTAACGCTTGGAGAGATTGGCAGTAAATGGGAACCTCCGCTTGGGGTTCTTGACAACGCTGCAAACCTCCCTCCACTTTTGCAAAACCTCATGCGAGGAATGCTTGGCCTTGACTCCCCCAAAGTTCTCATTCAAGTAGCTCTCCATCACCTTCATATGATCTCCTTCCTCTCTTTTCACAATCGACTCGCTTTCAATTCTTGACTATATATAAAAAAAATTAAAGTACGTGCAGCTTTTACCGCGTTCATTCAAATTCAAATTACATAGAAAAGAAGAAGGCAGGCACCCAGAAAAGACTTTATCAATTTCACTTTGAAATGTCTTCGTTTCAGTTTCTGTGAAGGGAGCTGAAGCGAAGGCAGGAAGCGGAAGCGAAGGCACTAAGGAAGCCAAAGCGAAGGCACTATAAGGAAGCTTAAGCGAAGGCACTAAGGAAGCCGAAGCGAAGGCAGGTTAGCAGCCTTTAGTTGAAGGAAGAATGCTGCGTAGTTTCAGAGATTTGCATAAGAAAGAGAATACAATGGCTGGAATTGGACTGATCCGAGATTTTTTGCATTTACGCGGGAGAGCCAAATAACGGTTAACAGCCTTTAGTTGAAGGAAGAATGTTGCGTAGTTTGAGGTTTGCATAAGAAAGAGAATACAATGGCTATGGAATTGGAGTGACCCGAGCTTCTTTGCATTTACGTGGGAGAGCCAAATAACGGTCTCTTCTCTCTTGCTCCGTCTTTTTTGGCGGCGAAGCGCGTTGGCGCTCGAAAAAAAAAAATAATTTAAAAAAAAAATTTAAAAATAGTTATTATTATTATTTTTTATACATTTATACCTATTATTTAAACGATTAAATTTTTTTATTTATTTAAAATTTATAATATTAAATATATCAACTCATTTTATAATATGTAAAAATTATATTAAAAAATAAGATAAAATTATTTGTATATTACTACTTATAATTTTTATTTTGTATTTAAAAAAAGAGTTAGAAATATTTGCATAGATAAGCTACATATATTATTCTCACAAAATATAGATTTTTTATCTCTTTATTACACCGTAACTTATTGAGAATTATTTTTTTTATTTTATTTTTTAAATGTGATTTTTTACTTAAAAAATAATAAAATTTAATTATCTATAAAAAAAATTATTAAAATTTTATGTGAATACAATTTTGTATTGTGAGTCCTAACTATTAAAAAACAATTTTTTTTTTTTTTGTATTTTTCTACATTAGTGGTCGCGGCTGCTAGGTAATTTCAGTCATGGCGAAAGCACGTTGACGTGGTAAAATACCTACGGGGTCCCATATTTGAGATGTAGGTAAGGTTTTTATTTTATTTATTTTATTTTTATTTTTTTGATTTTGGTTGTAGGGAGAGAATTTTTTTTTATTAAATTATGTATTTAACCTTTTACTTATTTTTTTTTGAACAATTTTACAATAAGTCAAATTCAAATCGTTGTCAGAAAAAAAAAATGCACTTAAATGTGACTTGATGTCACTGAATCCAAGTCCAAGTGCTACTTAATTAAATTTAAAATTTTTATTAGAGGCGGGCAACCAGAAAATACATTATCAAATTTCACATTGAAACGTCTTCGTTTCAGTGTCGGCAAAGCTAGCAAAAAGGCAGGCAGCCGGAAAATACATTATCAATTTCGCTGAAATGCCTTCGTTTCAGTGTCTGCAAAGCTAGGAACCTCGGGAATGCTTTGCCATGTTCAAAAGATGGATTTCTGGGGAATCCGTGTCATCAATTGCTACATCCTCCACGCGTGCCGCAGTGGCCTAGCCATAACTTTGTTTTAGGGGGCCAAAAATACATTTATTTAAACAATCTGAGCGTTAAAAATGAGTGAAGGAATCTATTTATAATAAAATATGTACTAAATCTTAGAGCAATTCCTCTATCATAAACAATTAAAATGTTTTAAAAGAAATTCATTTTTCATTTTGTTTCAAAACCTTTTTTCAATCAAAATTTAATTCCAATTCTATTTAGATTGGTTAGGGAATATGTTGTAAATTATAGGATGATATAATGTTATAATTATAATGTCATGTATAATAGTAGAGGTTATTTAGTATAGCGGTTTAAAATTAACAGTTTCATTTATTTAGGTGATTAATAATAATTATTATTAATAATCCAAACACTTTTATTTATTGAATTAGATAAAACCTCCAACCGTTAATTTTAAACTATTATACCAAATAATTTTATAAACTTACAATTATAATGTAACATTAAATAAATATAACATGATTTAAATGTATGAATACATACAATATCACAGTTGGACCTCCAAATAAAAAAGTTAATTGCATAGTTTTGTAGACTTATAATATCACATGGCATTGTGAGTTTGTAACTATAGCATTCTCGATTATAGAATGAGAACCAAAGCTCCATTTAATATGTTTATGATTTTGAATTCTTGGTTTTGGTTTTCAAAAATGTAGAAACTCTAGAATAAAATTAAGTAGTTTACTAAATTAATTAAGTTTAAAGTTTTGGGTGTTTGTTTTAAAATTTTATACCTAATAAGTTGGTAATTTTAATTTTTAATTCTGATTTTTAATTGTTAATTGTTAATTTTGATTGTTTAAATTTTAAAAATCAAATCAAAGACTTAAAATTACAATCACACTAAATGAAGGCTAAGATTACAAGATTTTGCATCATGAAATTTCTATATCTTAATTTGCTTAAATATATGAATTATATAATTAACTTAAAATAGACATTAGTAATAATATAAATTAAAAAAATTTTAGTTTGAAAGATTTAAAAATAAATTATATATACGTTAAAGGACTAAATTTTTATTTTTAAAATTGTAAGGACCCAACCAGTTAACTAGTCATTGTTCTCACCGGTCCGTTTTGGGCCAATTAATTAAACGAGTTTAGATCACAAATCGAACCATTTACATAATCAGATACAGTTTAACCGGTTCAACTAATAGGATCAGTACGGTTCTTAAAACACTAGTTAATAGTATTCTTTATATCTGGTTAACATTGGTGCCAATTTTCTCTTGCCAAATGTTGGCACCAACGGAAGCAAGGAATCGGCCAATACTCCATAGATTATTTTCTTGACACTAATTTTTCCTTTTTATTTGAAGCGTGAATTAACTAATTAATATCATTCAGCAATCAATGAAATCAAGAAAAGACGAGTAAAAGGAATATATTCGATCAAGAGAGAATTCAATCATAGAAGAGAATGTTTCAAATATTGATAACATCCAAAGTTCTCTGATGTACCTTTTAATTGTGTAAGATATCAAATGATAAAGGTAGAAAACAAGGGTTTCCTTAGAAATACCCTTGGAAGACAAAGCTGTTGTGAGGTTCCAAAATTTTCATCAAACATACCCCCTCTCCTTCAAATTAAGGACTTGAAGAATAATTTATGTGTTTACTTTTAATACATCTTAATAGAAATAAAAGATAAAAAGATAGAGCTATTTTGATTGAATTATCAATTAACGTATATATCTTAAAAAATGAAAAAATGATGATTAATTTCAAATAAATTTAAAATAAAAGAATAATAATTATTTTAAGATTGATGGACTAGTTAATAAGGATAAGAGAAAAACCTCCGTAAGCTATTGAAGAATCTAGTATTACAAGGAGCCATCAGCCTTGGATCGTGGTTTTGGTTTAGAATCTTAAGAATAATAAAAAGGTAGTATACTGTTCATACCTTCCTTTGTCTCTCTCTACCCATGTTTGTCTCTCTCGAAAATAGTTTTGAACAATGGTAGTGTTACAATTTTTGTTTGTTTTGAAGGTATTTTTATTTGCTTTGAAGGTATTTTAGTTTTGAAAACTCTAATTAATGCTTTACCCCTCCTCCTTTGGCATATTTGACTATGACTACCCTCGTATGCTCCCTCTCATCTAGCACTATATTTTTGTTTGTCTTGGGGACTATTTTCCTCTAAACATACATTTTGTGTATTTTAACCTATGTATGTATCACTATAATTAGCCTGAAATAGGCACTTGAGTCACACAATCATCATTGCTCTGTTACCCTATATGTCCTTGTTAGTGCCTTGCTAACATAAATATGATCCACTTGGATTTATATAAGCTGAAAAATCTCACTCAAAGTACACATGGATCTTATCTTGGGCAGAATTTTTCCTACCTTCATGGGTCAAGTGGATTAATTATGCTAGCATGGCACTTACAAGAATAGGGTAATAGAGTGGTGATGGCTATATGACTCACGTGATTAGGTTTTGTATATTTTAGGTTAGTCACAGCAATAATGTAAAATGTATGGGCAAAATACACAAAATGTATGTTGAGAAACTAATAATTTAAAAGACAAATAATTTGAGGGCTTCTAAGGGAGTTAAGCCTTGCATGACCATCCTCATTTCCATGGAGCCAGGGGGCAACTGCCCCCTAAACTTTTGAAAAATGTCAAATATGGTACATATAATCAAGATATAGTTATGTTGATGCAACTTGTATAAAATTTTACATGTTGTATATAATTTTTGTGTTTAATTTATATTCCATTAAACCAACGGTTAAATTTATTTTATACATTCACGTGGATTATATATTTCAAAAATTAAAACTGATTTGATAGATGTAACTTAAAAAAAAAAAAGATATTTTTATATTACTTATTAAAGGTCTCAAATTATATATACTATTTAAAAATAA
Organism: Rubroshorea leprosula; assembly: GCA_020521535.1. NCBI lineage: Eukaryota > Viridiplantae > Streptophyta > Magnoliopsida > Malvales > Dipterocarpaceae > Rubroshorea > Rubroshorea leprosula. Next base: position 1,486,647 of record BPVZ01000013.1, read on the forward strand.
TTAAATATATATTTAATTAAAAATTCAACATGGATGATATAATTGGTACATGTATAAAATTAGTGACAGATTTAAAATTTAATATAAATTATATGACAATGTTATAATAGTAATGCCATGTAAGATTATAAATTTAAAATCATGATGTGTTATCAAATAAATAAATGTATACAAAATTACAAGTGAATCCCTAAATGAAAAAAATTCAATTATATAATAATATATCATATTATAAATTTATAATATCATATAATATTATAATTATAACATTTTCATTTTAATTATATCATTTTCATAAATTATATTACATAAATTGATAAATGACTTACAACAAATTTTAAAATTCCCCCATCCGGCTCATATCCTTTAGTAAGGGCTCCGGCGCCATCAATGCCCTCATGAATCGTCTCCCGACCCTAAAATCTTGAGAAAGGAGGAGATGGAGAAGAAACAAAGGACAGGAGTTGAAAGGACAGGAGGGAAGGGGGCCATTTTGACAACCGCAGTCCCTTTGGATATCCTGATTCTTTCGGAATTTTTCACCGCTGGAGACATCCATTCCCCCCTCGGAACACTCAAACTTAGAGAAATCATGGAAGCCCTCTTTCTGCCTTGGCCACTTCAATAGGATATCCAAAGGGAAAGCACAAGAGAAATATTGGAAGATAATCCTTTGGTTAGGAGCAAAGAAAGAAGAAATAAAAAGGACGTAAAGAACAAACACTCACGGTCCTGACTTGATCTATTTAAGGTAAATATAGCCTAAATTCATTGTTATTCATGTGATCCTTTGAAAAATGGGTTTAAAATCGAATTTTGGGATATTCTTTGGATGATTTTCTTACGAGCTTAGCTTTCTACTATTTCATTGAATATAAGCTGAATGTACTTTGTAGTGTGTATCCCGTCCTTTGATTTGCAAAAGCTTCTATGATTGTTGTGGATTGCCTTTTTTTTTTTATTCTGTTAAATGATTGTTATTAGGGATTTTTTCTTTTTTTTGTGCTATAGAGAATTGATGAGCAAAAAAATTAAGATTTGAGTTTATTGTTCTGATTTAATTATTCTGGATTTGTTGTTGTCTAATTTGCTCATTTTGTTTCCTAAGCCTTGTCCACATTTCGACTCATATTAGTTCCTTAAGCAAAAAATAAAGTGTTTGGATTTCTGTAATTCACCATATCGGATTGGTCAAAATGGAGAGGAAATAAGAAAGGGATAGTTGGACTTGAGCGTAACTTCCCTGTCTACTGTATTTGCTTTAGTTAGTGTGATGGAAATCAAGATCACCCCACATGTACCACGTCAAAAGATTCATTACACATTTCAAGAAGTTCAGTCATGAGAGCTAGAGTTAGGAAGATGCGAGAAGTTTTAAATGGCTTTATTGAGCAGATTTGGATTGATAACAACATACAACAAGTAAATCAAAACTTGGATGATTATCAAGGCATAGTAAACATCATTCAGATTCAAGAGAAGCTTAATTAAGGTCGTTTATGCTAAATTACACAGTTTGCGTCAAAATCCCGCAATTCTGTTTTGTAACAAACTAATATTTCATGTTACTTTAAGTTACTTTCAGTGATTTCCACGTTTTCTATATTATTTTGGGCTGAACATTCATTTATTTGAGGCCCAATTCGTGGTTATTAGGATTATGGCTTATGGTGTTAGTTTCCTATTCTGATTAGAATTACTTTTCCCTATTTAAAAGGCTTGTAACACTAATTGGGGAGGCTATTAAATTTGAGATTTTGAAAAACTTTTCTTTTTGGTTCGTTTCAGAACTTTACAGAACTTATTAAGATTATTCTTGTAGCATTTTAACTTGACTTATCATTCTCGTTCTTTTGAGAGTGTGGCGTCAACCAACTTTATACCTCTGGTTCTTGTTACGTCATAGACAACGGATTAAGGTCCTATTATAAATCTAATTTAGCTTTCTTGAAGTTTAGAAATCCCTTGTTGTACTGTAGGTATCATTGTTCTCTTTGGGGTTCTCATCATAGCGTTTACTCCCTAAATAAACATGCGGCACACATGGGCTTGTGTGCTGATTACTAATAGCAAGCTTTGAAGGTACAAGATACACTTCCACCACACTTTCAGCCGTATAATATTAATTCAAATTTCCTCTCCTTGAAATTTGTACTTGTTAAAAAAATCGATAAATAAATATATAGGGGAGAGTCTCCCAGTGTCCAAACAAGGTGTCCGAGTACGGGCTATGCTAATGAGATGGTTTAAGTCTCATAGTGGTGGCTTGGAATTTATTATAAGTAATAATGAGTATTTCGTATTATTTAATGTCAATACATAATCTAAGCAATCAGTAAAATTTACAACATGAAAACTCATCTAGCCTTCCACACCAACATAATGCTTCTAAAATTTTGAATAAGAGCACGTGCAATTATACCTCGTCATAATTGAAGAACACAACATGTTATGCAATTCTTTGCTTAAAATCTCCACACATAGAGAACACAACATAGTATGCAATCCTTTAAACCAGCATGCAATTCTTTGTTTAAAAACTCCACACATTGAGAACACAACATAGTATGCAATCCTTTGTTTAAAAACTCCACACATTGATACCCAGGATCCAAGATCCCTAAAACACGCCAACCACTTAGCCTAGCAGGGTTAGAAATACTAGTAGTGAGGTGCACGGGCCGCCGATGGTGGAGGATTGGCAATCGGGCCTACTTTCTTTTCGGCAGAGAACATCCCCTTGGATGAGGTCAGTGGTGGAGACGCTTTAACATCTGAAACAGCCTTCAAACCCCTTCCTTCCACGACCTGGATCTCTAGTAAGAACACTAGACCCATCAAGATGAAGAATGACAGAATTCGTTCGGACATAGTTTTTTTAGCAAGTGCTCCCAGTATCAATAACAGAACAGATGTAAGTTGCGCCTTCCCTGAAGCATCGTTTCGTAGCAAAAGAATAAGCAGAATACTAAAATTATTTTCATTGGCAAACAAATTTAGAAATTTAAGTTCAACTAAAAGTAGACAGTCGTATATTTTCTCACCTGTCAAACAAGCTGAAGAAAAGTAAACAATCAGAGGGAGCA
>BPVZ01000013.1:1496289-1525300 GCA_020521535.1 Rubroshorea leprosula
ATTATTATTATATGTATAAAAAAAAATTATTCCCTTCATATCCTCAAACTAGCTGGATACAAATTACATAACGAAGTTTCTTTCTTTTCATAAACAAGAGAAAAACATTTCCTAAAAAAAAAAAAAAAAAAAAAAAAAACAGAGGCACGCACATTTCAAAAATTGCAATGGCACCATCACCAGATCTACAATGCAAAATCTACCTAACATGACCCAATAGCAAAAAATTTAGGATCTGTTTGGTGGAGCTTGGCGAAGCTTTTGCTTTTTTTTGCACTATTCATGAGTAATAAGTTAAAATTTTTATTAGACAAAAAATTTAAAAATTACTTTTAGAAATAAAAAAAAATGAGTAAAAAAGGGGTTTGTAAAAAACTTGAATTTAAAGCTTTTAATTTTTTACTGTTTGAGATCTTTTTAAAGTTAAAAAAAAATTTTAAAATGTAAGTTTTTAAGCGAAAAATTTAAACATATGAAACATAAATAGTGTTAAAAAGCTGAAACTCCTAGAAGCTCCATCAACCAGGCCCTTAGTGTATGCTTCATCTTTCAACATTGGTAGGAAACTCAAGATTTTAGCTTATTATTTGAAGTTTTAATGGCGTAGTCTACCTTCTAGGCCTTTTCTCTATTGGAATTATGCTACAAATCAACATCATGGTACCCTAAAGTTCTATAATTTAATCAAAAACAAGTCGAGAACCATAAACATCATGAGTTCCCCACAATTCCTTACTCAAAACCCAATTCTCAAATCTCACCTACCCACCAACATCATCATCTTCCCATCACAAATTCCTTCATTCCCATTAACAAATTACAAATGTCTTTCCAACTAAACTCACATTCTTTTAGCCAGTCCAAACCGAGACAAAAGACATTTCTAAACAAATTATCCTCCAATCATGCATCATTTCAAGCACCTCCAGACAGAGAAAACATCAATTAATCTTTTCAATTTTGTTTGCATGTAAAGAACGTCAATAAATATATATAAATTTCAAACTGACAAAACAGTACCTTTTGTTTTCTTCTTTGTTTTATTTTCCTCTACCATGGGCCCTCATCGGCAGGATAATCAAAGGGCACCTCTGTCACCGACGACGAATCCCCAAGATCAGGATGCACGAACCCATACTTCCGGAGGACTTGATTATCGGCGAAATTCAGCGCCTTGATCATCCCGTTCCAGCAAGACTCGCCGTTGTATTTCTGATTATGGTCCCCGCTGCACGGCTGACACCCAGTGAAGTGGGTGATGAACGGCCGCCTCCAACTTCCTCTCCCGTTCCCCGCCTCCTTCAAGTACTCCTCCCTAAACGCCGCGTATTGCTCGCTCACCTTCTCGGCGTGCCGCCGCCTTAACTTGGGCACTCCCCTCTCTATCTCCAAATACCTCTCCGTGGTGTTTTCGTATCCGCCCTCGGAAATGATATCGACCCAATAACCTTGAAAATAAAATTCCCCCTCTAAAAATATATGGTCGTAGTACTTATCTCTGTGTTTGTAGAGAAGGTAAATCAGAGCCGCTTGATCGTCTGACTCCGGGAAGAGCTTGTCCTTCAACGTCGATCTCTGAATCCGACCCCATTTCTTGAACTCCGGGCTCATTGGACCCATGTTTGCCCAAACATCTATCAAATCCATGGACCACTGGCAGTTCCGAATTAAGAAAACCCCAGCGTTGAGGCTGGTCCAGCTCTTATCTTTGTAAATCAAATGGGGCCAGCCGTGAACCACCAGATTGTGGTTCTTGTACCTCTCTAATGGCAGCTTGAACTCCATGTCTGTGAACGCCGCATCCGAGTCCACCCACCAGATCCACTCGGCCTCCGGGTGAGCCAGCATTGCTGCCTTCACCACAGGCAGTTTTGCCCAATACGAGTTCATTTTCGAGTGCAACAACAGATTGTTGTAGAAAATATCGTAACCATGGATTCTGCAATAGTCGACTTTGTTCTTAAAAAACCTCAACAGCAAATGGTCGCCTATGGGATTCTTACAGGGTTTTGCCTGCGATCCTGTTACGAGGACGATCCTCTCCCGCGCTCCGGCAGCAAATGAAGGGTGATGCTTCAGCCACTGTTTCCGCTCCTCGTCCCATCCCTTCACCGGCTTCTCAATAGAATAGCTAATCTCCGGATCATCATAGAAAGTGGTCGCCTTCGGGTCGTACCCCAGATTAACCCCCAACCCAGAATCGGCGCACGTTTTCGAACCAGCAACCGCCTGCGCAAAATCCGACCCTGGAATGAAAAACGACCAGAAACACCAAACCAGAAAAAGGGCTAAGAAAGCTCCACCCAGATAAAGTAACCCATCTGTGAGACACCAAGAGCCCCTGTTCTTAGATTTCACCATGGACGACGACGACTGAAAATGAGAAGACGGTTCAGGAGACACCATCCGCGGTTTTGTATCCTTCCTTACTTGTCTGAACAGCTTTAATAAAAGTAAAAGATTTCAGTGAGATTTTGCAAGAGATTTTTAAGGGTTAAAGTACCATTTTGGTCCCTCAACTTTGCACTTTGGCATCAAAATTATCCCTTAACTTTAAAAAGTACCAAAATTATCCTTAAACTTTCATTTTCGGTACCAAAATGATCCTTTCGTAAGTTAAATGACATGTGGCACGTTAAAATGACACAAAATCATATTTTTAAAAAAATAATAATTACATGGAAAACATATCATGCTAAAAGTGATGAGATGGAATTTTTTTTTTCCATGTGTTATTTTTTTATTTAAATAAAAATGAATTTATAAATTAAATGAATTTTTTTTCCATGGCATTTTGTCATCTTCTTCTTTCTCCTCATCCTTAGCCTCATCCTCGGCATCATCATCTCACCGTTTATCTTCTTCGCCATTCTCTTCGCCATCCTTCTCATCATCTTCACCATCCTCTTCCTCTTCATCATCTTGGTTCGTCATGGAACTCGATGCTGGGTTTTCCTCTTGTTCATCCTGGTTCTTCGCGGAACCCAACCCGGTGCTTGGTGGCGGAACCCAACTCGGTGCTTGGTGGCGGAACCCAACTCGGTGCTAGGTTTCTTGAGGAACCCAGCTCCTTGAGGAACCCAGCTCCTTGAGGAACTCCGTTTTGGGTTCCTAGGTTCCATGAAGAACCTAGGTTCTGGGTTCTTCAAGGAACCCAGATCTAGGTTCTTTTAGGAACTTGGTTCTGGGTTCCTTGATGAATCCAAAACCAACCCAGTTTCTAGGTTCCTGGGTTCCTGGGTTCCTCGAAGAACCTAGGTTCTGGGTTTCGCAAAGAACCCTTGACGAACCCAAACCTAGGTTATGCGAGGTTCCTTGAAGAACCCAGTTTCTGGGTTCCTCGCGGAACAAACCCTAACATTTCTTTCAGTAATTTCACAGTTTCACTTCATTTCCATAGCTCTGAGCACGAAATTCATATTCTTGGTGATTGGTTTGACCAATTTTGAAGTTTGGGATGGTAAAGCTATTTTTTCTTTGCTCTATTTATTTAGCTTCTTGTTTTGTTTGGTTGCTGAGAAAATATTTCTGATCCCCTTTTCTTTTTCTTTTTGTAGAAAATTTGTTTCATTTTGCACTATGTGGAAACTTAGAATGAGTTTGAGTTTTTCATTTCCTTTTTCTTTCATTTTTCATTGAATTTCATCTGTATCTTCCAAATTTTGGAAGTCAATATTGAGTTCGTGTTTGTTTTCGTTTAGCCTTCGAGAACTCAACTGAAACTGGAAAAGGAAAACAATTTTTCATGTGGGCCCCACAAAAAGTGAATCTAAAAAGGGAGAGCAATTTGATGTGGAAAAAACATGCCACGATAGCAACAGTTTCTTCACTGGACTTATACGTCATTAAAATTAAAAAAAAAACAGTGATTTTGTGGTATTTTAACATGTCACATGTCCACTTAACTGACGGAAGGACCATTTTGGTATTGAAAATGAAAGTTTAAAGATAATTTTGATATTTTTTAAAGTTGAGAGATAATTTTGATGTTAAAGTGGAAAGTTGAGGGACCAAAATGGTACTTTAACCATTTTTAAGCTAAATGAGCTTTAATTAGGACAGAGTGTTACGAAGAAAGATAAGTTTCCAAAATGAGATAAGTGAGTTTGATTAGTCACGTTTTAAAGAAGACAACTCTGAGTTTCTGAGGGCAGAGGGAGTGACGCCGGGAATGCTAAAATGCACCGAGAACGGTTTAAAAAAATGAAAAATATTTTTAATACAACTTTTTATTTTATTTTTTTATATAATTTGATATATCATTAAAATAATTAAATTTTTTAATTTATTTAAAATTTATAATGTTAAATACATTATTTATTTAATAATATATAAAAATTATATTAAAAAATAAAATAAAAAAATGATTCCTATATCACCATCCAAAAAAAAAAGCGTGAGGTGCGGTCGGAAGATGACAGGTGGGGATTTGACACGTGAGATTTGTACCGACAATCGGGACTGGATTGGAATTTCACCTGCCAGATTTTCCGTTTTTTCCGTTTAATTGTCCGTCTAAGACTTTAAAGTTGAAAATTTTAAAAAATTAATGGGGTTTTATTGGTCCAACGAGACAATTGGTCTAAGGGCGCGAGACACGTGCTTCAAGAACACTTTTAAACTGCGGAAAGTAAGGAAAGCTCAACTAAGTCGTTTGTCAATCAAATCCCTGTATTAACCTTCATACCAAATAAGCCCCTCACAATTGATTTTCGTATCGAACAAGCTTCCCTACTCAATTTCAATGTTTATAGTACTTAAGACAAAAGTTAATTGGAGGGTTCTACGTGACCGACTGACTCATTCAAATGTCCTCATTATTTTGGCATTTGGCGTGAGTTGTGGTATGGAGAAATCTTACCTTAATTGATATATAATGTTAAAATATATATACCAAATTGAATATTTAATTGTTAGTGAGAATGTGAGTCTTATTTTTTATACAAGTTAGATTTTATTACCCATAATCCATATCTAATGTTAATTAATAGAAGCATTCAAGTTAACAAGTAATAAACAGGAAGATGACGCACATGACCCTATGGTTTACTTTTGACTAAAAATGTCGAGTAGAGGGGTATATTTCAGAAAAATTAACTTCAAGGGGGCTTTTCTAATACAAAATTAATTTAAAGAGACTCACTGGTACAAACGTTAGTGTAGGGGTTTAATTGACATAACAACTTAGTTGAGGGGCCAATTTTAAATATCCAAAAATAATTTTGCTTCTTTAATGGAATAGTTTATCTTTAATTTCTTGATCCAAGAAAAATATAAAAAATAATAATAATAATAGCGGAGAGAATAGACTAATCTCCTGTATCCAATTTTATAAGTGTTTGGGTTGCTTCACGAAATCTAATCTTCTTGCTGAATGCTCCAATTGTTTCGGTATCTGAAAATTTTGAGAAAATATCTTTGAAAAAATATTAAACAAAATATTATAAAAAGAGAAGTATAGTAAAATTATTATTTTTGATAAAAATTAAAAAAATAATTATAACTTTATTTATAACATCAATATCACATATCATTACTTTATTAATTTATGCATTACTAATTATATGGGTAAGTTTTGACTACTCATACTTACCGCTCTTATTAATTTTTAGGGCCCAATTATTAACCTTAAATCAATGTAGGGCAACCTCCCAACAATAAGCAGGTAGAAGAAAAGGGTAGCGTTTCGTCAACCATATAGCGCATCTCCTCGCTTCGATAAGGTAGTGGTAATAAACTAATAATGGTAACTGATAAGGTCATGAAGTTTGATTTTTAAAAAATAAAAAATAAAAATGGCATTGAGTTACGGTGCGATTTAATGAATTAAATTGGTTAAAAATGAGCAAATGAGAAATTTTTTTTTTTTTTTAATAAAGATAACTGTTAGGGAGTTAGATTGAATTAGTTGTTAGTAATTGGAGATTCGATCTCCAGAGCGAGTGAATATTTCACTCCCTTAAATGAGACGTGAGGTCATCGAGTTACATTCTGGTGGAGTTCATGACGGTGATAGAGTTCAAAACTACGACCACCTTACCTAAACACTTAAAATTTAGGATCAAACCATTGCATCTACAAGCTCGATTCAAGGAAAGATTCATTTTGGATAAACAAATTCGTATAACCTTGTAAATTGCTCCTTACAGTACATAAAGCAGATGGGATTAATTGCATCTTGAACTTGATAACGTACATTGTGCTATAAGACATTATTTTATCAACTAGCAGCCTGAAACGCATTTAAAGATACACAAATTTTCTAAGTACTTGTCTGTTTCAAGTTTATGGTTTTGTCCACTCGAACCATCAAATGGACCAAACATGGGCGAACAATTAAGGTCATAATAATAACTACCCATCTATTCTGTTGGAATGCAGATCAGTGGTCACGTCTTCCATTCTCAATTTGTATGTAAACAACAGTTTAACTGACTTAATACATATTGATTATAAAACAGTATCAAGCATTTGCTATTTAGGTAACTTTTTGATGTATTAAAAAAAAAAAATCAGATTGTAATGTATACTCGGTCGTTGTATTTTTGTTGATATGAAGGCATGACCATTACAAGCCTGCTGTTTCAGGTTTCGGTTCCTTTCTTCTTCTTCTTCTTCTTCTTCTTCAGTTCATCGAAAATAAAAAAAATGTTCCTTTCTTCCTCAAAGTGGACTTGAATTTCATAAATAATTTATTAATTGCTTTTCTATTAATTTACCCAAAATAAAATTCAAGCTTATAGGGATAGAGAAATGACAACCTGCTGCTCTGCACATGCTACTACCTTAAAACAGAACAATGGACTTTCCCTCGTGAGTCCCTGACGGAAGGGTCCAGCGGTTGGGAGCATTTTTGTGGAAGGAAATAAATTATAAAAAAGAAACTAAAAGACATTAAGCGCAACAGCTTTCATAGCTCAGTTGGTTAGAGCACCCGTTTAGTAAGCGGGAGGTCTTGAGTTCGACTCTCAATGAAAGCAAATGGTGTGCGTACATTGATCTTCCTTTTCCTGACTTACTTTTTCTGCAACCAAGGGATACAAAATGGATGTACACAACACAAGGCTTTTAAGTCAATAATAACAACAATAATACCAGACTCAATTGCATCAATTCTTTCTCCATTCAGCATAACCAGATCACATTCAAGAATGTTGTAGGTAGTAATGTACAGGTACAACCAAGACACTTGACTCACCATACATTCTTTAAGAACATTACAACTACAAGAAGACGTTGCACTAAGGATTTACGAATCAATTTACGCCATGAACAATGGATTTAACCTTTCCCTTATAGGTTCATATACATCAATACTTAAATCTATCCAGGAAAATAAATCAGAGTAAAGAAGGCTAAACTAACAGATTAATCACTTAACTTTTTGTCTTTAAGCTTATTCTTGAACAATTATTTACTATCATTCTTCACTCCTTCAACATTGATGTAGGTCTCGCCATTTGAGGTAAACCAGCCCTGCTTGATAATGGGTGTATGCGCCAGCCACAACTAATATGTGGAAAAGTTGGTGGCTATGCCCAGCAATGTCAAATTTTCCAGGCATCCATCTCTCTGGAATTCTTGTGGCATAGACCAGGGCTCCAAGTCCATAGAAAAGTCCCATCAGGGTCTCGTACCCGGTGGTGTGAAGTGCCTCAGGCTGGTGCCAGAACAAGATAAGCTTGTGGAAAATAGGAGCTACTCCAGACAACCCCATGCCAAAAAACAGGGATGCTCGGATGGTACGGAACTCAGGATTTTGAAACACAGGCACTAGAGAGAACAAGACTGTTGCAACTCCCAAGATGCTTATGAATCCTATGTAGAGATTGCAGAAAAATGGGTAACACATGAAAGAGTAATACACAGGAGGATAGAAGGAAGTTGATATGAGGGCTGCAATTCCAGTATAGTCTAGCCTGAGCATAATGTATGACATGCGCTTTGAATGGCAGGAGAGGAGATGGCATGTGCTGCTAACAAGTAAGCAAAACATTGCCCCTCCTAAGAAGGCAAAAAAGGGCCACCTTGTTATTGGTCTCACCATCAGTGGTGCTATTATGTTTGTGACGTCCTCCTTCATACTTTTCTGCATTTCAATGAATAATAGTGAAGGGGTTAGCTGCATTAAGCTCTCAAGAGGCAAGAACAAGTAGATAACTAAGACTAGAAACACAAACTATTACTTCAATTGGACACTCTGGTTGAAACATATGATCATCATATTCATAGATAACTCCTATAAAACATAGACTTGGTTGAAATCTTGTGCCCCTCTAGGTACATTTTACCGTTGGAGCATTGAAGAATAAGCATAGAATAAGCGATCCAAGTTATATGAACATGAACATATACAGTGTGAAGATCATGATCTCTTTAATAAACCCAAAAAGGCTTTGCCTAAGTGACTCTGTCAATGAACACAGCCTTAAATAACTGAATGCCAAAAAAGTTTTAATGAGTTTTACAACTTTGTATATATAGTAACAAACACATTCCTTTGGTTGTCCAATAGAGTGGAGGGGCTAAATTTTGAAGAAAAAGAAAGTTTACCAGGATAGAAAGACCCTGTTTTTTAAATAGCTTACCAAGCACATGAATAGAGGAAAGCATTCAAGAGAAAAAGACTATAACTTCGCATGTATAGTTACAATCAAATCCTCACTCTTTCTCAATCCTAACCAACCATAGGAACAGCATAAATAGTTCCCTCAATGCCACTCTATTTAAGTATAATATTCAGATCGGCAGGAAGTCAGAAAAGGAAAAGGTAACCTATTTCATATTTAAAACCAAGAAAATGATAAAAATAATTGGCAAGATTCAATTTCAAAACCATTTTTCTGAAGTCAAACACTAAGGAAATGATTGCCAACTAATGTTATCATCAAAACAACATAAAAACAATCAATTCATGCAAAGAGCAGCAATAAGGTTATAACATACGATTGTAGAATCAAGAAAGAAAAGTAGAGTGCTACCAGAACACAAACATCAGTGTGGTTCCCATCGGAGAATTGCTCAGGCAAACAATTATATAAAAGTTCCATGACATTCCATCCTTGGAGTGAAGGAAGTAAATCCATTGAAGGTAGTGTTGTCTGTAACTCCCCCCGAAGTTTGTGCAAGTCAGGCATGTTGGGTAAGGAAGGCAGGCATGTCTTGAGTTCTGCATGCCATTTGCACAAATCAGCCCTTCTCAACACATCAGGAAGATGTTGTAGCGGATGAAGATCAACAACCTTGGGAACCTTCTGAGCAGTGTATATGGTAAGGGAAAGGAAAAGAAAAAACCCAATCAAATGCCTGCAACAGTCTAACAGGTTATGCTTAGCAAAATTACATAATAAAGTCAAGACATCTTAATCTCTGAAGTTTGAACCATAAAAGCAACGGTCATCATAGAAAAATGGATTAAAAAATTGCCAAATACAAGACACAAAAAGATTATATGAAAGAACAAATCAAAACCATGAATTCAAGGTGTATTAAATTGTAACAATTTTATTTTATTGGAGACAGGACAAACAAAGTAAATAAACACAACCCATCTCCTATTCCAAATAAATGTTTCTTCACTAGAAATCAATACCTTTGTTTCCATTTCTGAGCACAAACGTTAAAACATAAGTATAACCAAAAGTGAAGAACATAAAAGGCCAAATTCCTTCTAATTTACAAACAATACAATAAAGTCCAAGTAGAGCCAGCCAAATATTCGCTCATAAGAAATAAAGTCAATCAACTCTCTGAAAAATCAAGATGTCATTAGTTAGCAAAGAAAGCTTACGTCCAAACATTCAGCGTCTCGTTGTGAATGGTGAAGATGCTAAGTAAAGTCTGCTTCAACGGCCATTCTGATCTATAATGACCAATAATATACTCGTTGTCCCTCAAATACCCTGGCAAAGAATGGAACTCTACCAGCTGATACTTAACCTTCTTCCACAATCTCTTCCCTTTCCCTCCCTTGGAGGAAGAACACGCTGTACGCTTCTCAATTGTTTCAGATGACACCCTTGTGTCCAAACCTTGTTTCAAATTACCCATCTTCTGCTTCAATCAATAAAGAAATTCTTTAAAAAAAAATCTAAATTTACAAGGAAGGAACCCAGCCAGATAGCTTGAGTCTAAGCTGTAATGAACCAGGTTATTTTGATTGAGATTTTTCAGTAAAATTCAAAAATCAAAATCAAATAAAAGGGTGACCCAAAAATCCAAAAAAGAAAAGTTCTTCCCTTTCGAAGTTTAAAGAAAAGAATCATACTTCTCTTTACATCTGGTCCACTTTCTCAGCACATAAAGAATACCCAACAAAATGGCTACAAAGTCAAAGCCCCAATGAGAAGAAAGTACCTCAAATGGAAGAATCACCAGCTGATAACCAATACCCAGATGCGAATTCCTCTATAAATGCAGGATTCTGGCGAAAAAAAAATGAAGAGACGATGCTGAGAAAGACAAAAACAGAGCAAGAATCAGCGAGTGATTAAAAGAACAAGACTCCAAAGAAACTGCAAGAGACCACGAGAAAAATTAACCGCAAAACAAGATAAGCACGTTTTGGAGTCGTTCAAAGGATCAAAAACACCAGCAAGAGAACCATCGAAGCTAATTATTATTATTAAAGAAAAGAATGAAAATAGATTCGTGGGAAAGATTCGTAGATGCCAAACTCGATTTCGTATGAAAACTGCTTTCCGTTGTTGTCACGAATATGAAGAAGAGGAGGCATGAAACAGGCAAAAAAGATATCATCTTTTGTGATCCTTTAATTTGGGAATAGGAATCATTTTATATGGGAAGTATTGGGTTCTTGGAATTTTGCATTTGTTTATACGCCGGTTTTGGAGGCAATTTGATTTGTCTTATCATATATCGCAAACAAAGTTGTATTTAAAACGACTGGGCCAGTTGTCGTTGAGTGTCAGAGTAAACCAGCGACTGGTATACCGTATACTCCTTTCCGTCTACTTCAAGCGATTGGGTTAATCTTAAAAAATTTAAAATTTAAAATTTTAAGTTTATTTTTTTTATATAACTTATTATTATTATATGTATAAAAAAAAATTATTCCCTTCATATCCTCAAACTAGCTGGATACAAATTACATAACGAAGTTTCTTTCTTTTCATAAACAAGAGAAAAACATTTCCTAAAAAAAAAAAAAGAAAAAACAACTAATAATGTATTAGATACTTCAAAAACAAGAAAAAACAACCAATAATATATTTGATAATGAAGTTTTTTTCTTTTCAAAAACAAGAAAAAAAACAACTGATAACGTTTTAGATAATGAAGTTTCTTTCTTTTCAAAGACAAGAAAAAACAGCTAAGGTATTAAAAAAAAAAAAAACAAGAAAAAACAACCAATAATATATTTGATAATGAAGTTTTTTTCTTTTCAAAAACAAGAAAAAAAACAACTGATAACGTTTTAGATAATGAAGTTTCTTTCTTTTCAAAGACAAGAAAAAACAGCTAAGGTATTAAAAAAAAAAAAACAGATTTTATTTAGAATGATTGTGATTTTTAATTTTTTGATTTTACAGAGTTTACAAAAAATTTGTTTAGTTTAATTTTTTTTTTACATCATATTATTAAGATTATTAGAGAAATAAGAAAAAAATATTTTTAGGGTGCGTTCAGAGTTTTAATTGTGAGTTTTTTTTCTTATAATTGTATAGTATTTTTAGATGTATATATATTTGATAATTTTTTTATACTATTTTTTTCAAAAATAAATTTTTAATAATTTTATATCTTATAATATTGTTTAAATTTTAATTAATAATTAATAAAATCTACAATATTTCATCCATAATATTTTTGAGAAATAAATAATCAAACACCAAAATAACTCTCAGGTATAATTATAGTACAATACAATTCAGTATAATTATAATCACAGCACTTCACAACAATTCCAAATTTACAACAATTCCAAATTTACAACAATTCCAAACATTCCCTTAATCTTACTAAGCAATTTTATGGTTTTACTAATTGATAGTGTTAAAACTTATGTTAAACAAATTTTTAATTTTTAATTTTGATTTTCAATAGTTGTAAAATTTACGAAAATTAAACATAAAAATAAAAAATTACAATTATACTAAAAAAAGCCTTAAGAAATTTAATAATTGTTAGAAATTTTATACATTTTAGTTTCAGTTTTTAGTTTTAATTGTAAAAAATAATACTCAATTAAAATAAATTAATTAATAAAGTAATTTTAAAGTTTTGGACCTAAAAAATTGTTGTTTTTTTAATTAAAAACAATAAGTCAATTATTATCCTTATCATTTTCTCATATCACGTGGTGTTTTGGGTATATATATATATTTTTTTTTTATTTTTTATTTTTGAAAAAAAGCAAGTTTTTCATTAGACGTTAGATGACATATACAAATTTCTCCTAAGTATACCGGGGAATTACACCTTTTAGATTTTTAATCTCAAAAAATTAATTATATTATTATATAAATGTTTTGGGTATATTTCGTGGTATTGGGTCTGAATAGCTATAGCATTTCTTAGTTTTTGGGTCAGATTGGCAATGGGCTCACGAAGACTAGACAATATATCCTTTGTGGGCTTAGCGTTCTACATGTTTCGTGTTGTCATTATTGCCCGAATATAAAGTAATAATAATTGTGATAACATGCGAACGATTTAAATAATTTAATAATAATTTTTTTTGTTAAAAATAAGAAGTGTTTTGAAAGTAAAAGATAATTTGAAAGTAAGAAATTTTAAATTTAAATCACATAATATGCAAGTGAGATGAAAGTACAAAATAAATTTATCATTGTTATTATTATTATTTTATTTTTCAATGTATACATGCTCACATGGTCTATTACTGTTGAAAGTAAGAGATCTTTTAGAAATAAAATGTTTTAAATTTAAATTGCATAATGGGGGTGGGGTGGGAATTCAAAGTAAGTTGTTTATTAATATTATTATTATTTTTCAATGTATACATGCTCCCATGGTCTATTACTCTATCATTAAATTCAGTTAAGCTTTGATATTGAGACATTCGGCAGAGGAACAGGGGGCCATGGATTGGGGTTGATCACTTGATCCTTCCATAATTGATGACGCCGTAGCCTCAACATTATGGCATGGTGCATGGACGGTGGTGGCCATTCTATTTGGTAGAAGAAAAGCAGGTGCAATTTTTTTTTTTTTTTTTTTGGGTACAATGGAAGCCATGACTACGCACAAGCTTATGCTCTAAGGAACGGAGTCCCCATAATATCCCCTTGGAGGATCCTACATATACCATTTTGGAGGTTGCATGAAATAAGAAGTACCCAGAGGTAAGTTGTGGTCCAAAGAAGCCATGTAATCTGCAGCATATATAGTTCCCCATCCGAACAGTATCTGTATGGTGGATGACACATGCACTGAAAGAGCTTAGCAAACTATATATATCAGCAAACAAAGCCGAGGGGGCAACCCCTTCAACCTCACGCAGATCTTGGACCATCTGCAAAAAAGCAGATGCAATGCAAATTAATGGTAGGGGTGAAGGACCTTTAATCCACACACGTCATTGCTAGCTGTTTGAAATTAAAATCGTCCTTAGCTCATTTGTCCGGCAAGTCTAGCTAGCCTGCCGAACTAAGATGACTAGACCATTGATTACATAAAATTCTAAGTTTTCACGGTGATTGATCCAAGTGAAGTAGAGTAAGAAACTGAATTAGAAATATAATCTTAGCTTCATGGGTTAGGATTTTTTTTACATCTTGATTTAATTGAAATATTATAATTATAATATTATGTATAATTATAAATTTATAATCATAATATTACGTATAAGTTTATAAATATAAATAATTAATTATATAATTATTTTATAATTATAAATTTATAATATTATATAATATTATAAAAAAATTACGCGTAGTATTTTTAAATATAAATACTCTAATATTATAAAACTCACATTTTTATTTAATAACTAAATAAAACCTAATTTATATATATCAAATTGCAATTTATTTTTCTATTGTAACTATTATTTTTGTGAATATCTAACCGCTGGACAACTACCTAATTATGTGCGATACATTTATACCCTTTTTTTTTAGGGTACACGATACATTTACACCTCTAACAATCAACCTTCTACTTTTCAGTCTTTTCCCTCGGAATGACGGCACCATCATTGAATTCAACCATCAATCTTGTGGATGATAAGGCGATTCCATATATAGGGGCGGAACCATGGTAAAATCGGGGGTAAGGCCTTTTAATGCCAATTTTAAGACTTATTTTTTATTCTCTCAATGAATTTATAGTAGAACCTTTGGTTTTTTTCCTTTACAACCTTCTTTCAAAGTTTCAAGTCATTTCAATTATTTTTTTTTTTTCAGTTGGGTAAGGCCCATGTCCAACTCATCCTCTAAGTACTACCGTCCCTAATTCAATATCAATAATAATGTAACACTCATGAAAAACAAATTACATGCACTTAGATTCGTTTTTCCTTTCTGTAAAACAGATGCTAGTATTAATAATAAGGCCTATGCACTAGTATCTGAAAAATTCACATCCAAATTTATGTATATTGGATTAAGTAAGAAATGATACTAACAACTTTATGTGTTTGATATTTAATTTTTTTTTTAAATTTTAATTGTATAATCAGAAACAATTATTTTATATCTTTTATTTTACTTGACTCACATATCATGTAATTCGAGTTGAGAATCTCTTATTTTTAACAAAAAAAAGATAACTATTAACTTATTTAAATCATTAATAATTTGAGATTTAATTAAAATGATATTTAAAATAAAATAAAAATAATAATATTTCTTTTGTTAACAATCAAAATCTCTTTATATTATTGTATATATCTCGAAATTAAATTCTTTTTATTACCGAATTAAAGGCAGTAGGTCCATCTATCACGTCTACCGTCCACACCCTTCACCATTTTTATTATCCCTCCTCGCATCACCTGCCGATAAAAGGCACCAAACCAAACACGAAATTCCATAATTTCCCCAAACAACCCCTCCCCAACTCTGGTCTCTCCCTTAACCCATCCTTTCTTTGACTTGTTTCTCTCATGGCGTAAATTTCAAAAACCAAAAGTAGCATTGGTTTCAGTACTGACACAAAAAGTCTTATTTGGTTCCTGATTTTTATAAAATTCCCCCATTCCCCCCACCCTCCTCTTTGTCACATCCCCGGATTTCTTGCGTACCCATCAAACGTGACGTGACAGAGCATTGGGAAGCCTTTTCTATCTTTCTTTCTTTCCCGTCAGCGCAGAACTATTCCTTTATTTTTTTTTCAAAATTAACAGTTTCAGTGTGTTAGCAGAGACATCCCAGCAGGAAATGGGCAACTGTCAATCGGCGGAGGCAGCGACGGTGGTGATTCAGCATCCGGGGAACAAGATCGAGAGAATCTACTGGTCTGTTAGTGTTAAAGAGGTCATGAGTTCTAATCCAGGCCATTACGTAGCCCTCGTGGTCACGTCGCCTACGTTGAAGAATGAAAACGGCGTGCCATTGAAGCAGCTCAAGCTGTTGAGACCTAACGATACTTTGTTGATCGGGCAAGTGTACCGTCTTATAAGCTCCGAAGGTAAAAATAATAATTAACATTCACAATCTTATTCTTTTATTTAGTGCAAAGTCATCTCACCGCTTTGCTGCAGATGTGCTGAAGGAGTTTGCGGCGAAGAAATGCGTGAAACTCGGGAAACTGCTGGAGGAGAGGGGAAGTCTAGCCATGGTGCTGAAGGAAAAAAGGGAGTGCTCCGGCAGCTCCTGTACGAACCGGAGCCCGAACCCAAAATCTGAGAAGTGCAGTTCTGTTAAGGTAAGATAGAGTAAGACACCGGTCATCTACCAATTAATTAATTAATTAATGTGAATTAGTGCTTAATGTGGGAATAATTAATCCGTGATTCATAAGATTCAATTAAGACTCACATTATGTCCTAACTATTTTGTGAACATTCGCGTTTTTAACAACGAAACGTCTTGATTTTCTGTTTCCTCTAATCATATAATTATGTCACGAAATATTAATTAATCTTTCTCCTTTGTGCTGGAAATGTTGATATAAGTGCCCCATCGGCATTTGTGAGATATAAATTGTGAAACATACTTATGGTTGAGTCTGAAATCTTGACGTATATGGGGCCCCTAAACATCAATTGGGCAATGCTAGCTTTTGGCGTATGAATGTGACTAAATAAAGGAAACAGTCATCTTCTTTTCTTACATCATTGGCCTTTCGAAGTGAAGCAAGCAAGCCATCAACTAGAAATGATTGTGCTGCATTTTTGTTTGCATACATGTAGTGGGGTGCATGTGCAGGTGCTAACTGCCTGTATAAAAATTGCTCATAAGGTGGTGATGATATTGAATGATGGCTTGTCTCAGGATTGCTTTTGAAAATTATTCATGCAGGAAGTTCATAATAGCACCGGTGGTGGCAGTAGCAGCGGCAGTGGCAGTGGCAGTAGTGGCAACAAGAACATGGGGAGGCATCGTAGCGGAGGCAGCGGTGGTGGTGGGAGGCAATGGAGGCCAGCCTTGCAGAGCATTGCTGAGATTGGATCTTGAACGCACGTAATGCTGCCTTGCTGCCATTCTCCGCGCAACAAAATCAGTGCTTTCACTCTTTCCAGTACTACGTACTTTCAGTTTCAGGACTTGTATGTTTCCAGTTGGA
The DNA here is from genome assembly GCA_020521535.1 of Rubroshorea leprosula. Taxonomy (NCBI): domain Eukaryota; kingdom Viridiplantae; phylum Streptophyta; class Magnoliopsida; order Malvales; family Dipterocarpaceae; genus Rubroshorea; species Rubroshorea leprosula. Next base: position 1,513,003 of record BPVZ01000013.1, read on the forward strand.
TTAATCCAGCTGATTATTTGCAAACGTACAGTTAATCCATGCAAATAATTAATGAATCAACTGCAAGTCTGGCTTCCGCCACGGGCCATCGCCTTTCCATCTACAGCTTTCGCCCATGCAAAATTGCATTGGTACAAAGAGAATAACGAAATTGGTATCTACTAATTATAAAATCTAAATTTTACAATCGTGATAAAGGGTTCAAATTCTTGCAATAGCTTTTTGTTCACACTAATGAAAATAACCAGGGAAAGTGAAAGAAGAACAGTTGTTTTTATTGAGTCTGATACAAGGAATGTGGTACCATTCATCCACGGTGCAATTGAATGAACAGGGGACCGCACGGAATGCATCATGCATGAGTAAGCTTCTTACTTTCACTTCCATGGAGACAGGCTGTGAATATTTTTTTCTGTAAGGCAGAAGTTACCTCCTTATGAGTCTGTTTGCCTGACCGAAGCTTTTGCAGAATATCCGAATTTGTTCTTTTTCCCTACCTAGCCTGTTCCTTCCAAAGGTGATGGCTAGCTGTTTTCGTACGAACCAGCACACGGTGAAATGTCATTAAAATTGGCAGTTTTGAGAGCTGACTCTACAACAGCCCTTTAGGGATATAAATCCAATAGCAAACGTGAATTTTATTGATGGGATCAGTTACCTAGCTTCTTGTAGTTTAATCTGCATTCAGCATTTGAATAATTAAAGATAGGATGAGCATATTCTCTACACTTTCATCAAAGAATAGAACAGGTAAGAGTTCTAACATGTTTTCTTATATCCCTCCGGTTTTCTATGTTCCCAGTCCCGAGGCAAGTGTCAAAAAAAAAAAAAAGACCATACAAACGTACACTGCTTAAACTTGGCAGAATTGCAGAAACATGAGTAAGAAGACTGAGATTTTCTTTTTTGACTTCTATCAAAAGCTGATATTTCCTTTGAAATTTTTGTACGTTTCAATCTACCGTTCCCCATTTTGAAGAAAAATAATCCCAACAAAGATCATAGATTAAATGCTGCATAAGCATAAGAAGCCAAAAAGGCAGTAGCACTTTTTACCAAAAGAAAAAACGCAGTAGCACATGGTATAGCCCATAAGTGAAACAAACTGGTGAGTGAAAACCACGGGTAAAGCAAAGAAATCTTGAACTTGAAATGTTAAGACCAACTTGGGATTTTAACTGGTTACAACTTACCTGAACAAAACAGCCAAAAACAGTAATTTTCTCTTCACTGTTGGGATGACCCAGATGCAGCAGGTGCTGATGGTGCTGATGACGTGGATGCTGGGGGTGAAGGCCTTGGTGGCCCAGATTGCTGATATTGCTGTGCTGCAGCTGAGGTCTGAAGTGGAGGCATTGCAGAATGATATGGAGGATACTGCTGATAAGGTGGCACTGGTGGCATGTATCCATATGGTGGATGGACTTGATGAGGATATTGACCATGTGGAGGTGGTGGCATAGCTTGAAAAGCATACTGCTGCCCTTGTTGCTGCCTTTCTGATCCAGGTTTGGTCTCTCCATCTTGGGAGGGAACAAGAGCACCCATCCTTTGAGGATCCATTGATGGGTATAATGCTCTCTCCTGCTGAGGTGGAGGTGGGATATTGAAATAGTGCATTGGTGGGGTTTGGTCCTGAGTCCCAAATGGTTGAAATTGGTTTTGGTGCTGTGATATCACTGCCCGGGGCAGCATTCCACCATGAGTTACAGCTGCTAGCTGCCTGGTTCCATCTGAGGTTTCTGCCTCAAGTCTTGGTGCCTGGGGTTTACCCCACATTAGCTTCAGTCTGAGGCCCTTTATGACTAGCTTGTTAGAGAGCTCTTCTGCAGCCTTCTCTGTGCCTTCTCTGGTAGTATATGTAACAAAAGCGCATGCTTTATCCAGAACCATCTTTATGGATTCAATTTCGCCATGAGCATAAAAGTTGTCCCTTAAATCCTGTTCAGTGATCCTTTTATCAAGCCCACCCACATAGAGAGTTCTAATGCTTTCATCCTCGGGAGGTTCCAGAGAGGGCATTTCGCCAGCCTTGTTGAGTAGCTTCAGTGCCACCGGATCATTCACACTGCAAATAATTAGAGAAAAAGGGAGGTTTAAAAAATCAATCCAAAAAATTATAAAGATACCTTCATTACAAGCGTGTATGGTTAGGTAGGTTCATGATAGCTGTATTACATAGAATTCATCAATTGACAATCTGTTACCACATTATCCTGTGACTATGGTTCTTTATAAGACAGAATGGAGGGAAAAGATTCACATAGCTGAATCCAACTAGTTTATGATTAAACCATATTTGAGGACCTTGAGGTTGATTGAGTTGAATTCGTGACAGCATTAATGTGCAGAAAAGGACCCAATTAAAGTACTGAAGATACTCATAAACAACACAACAACAGGGCAGAAGGTATTATGATAGATGACTAGCATCTACTGTCTTTGTATGGACGCATTAACCCAACAGAAAGCACTAATCATGAATGATAAGATTGTCACCCATGCTTCTCTCAGACAGCTAGTGCCTAATAGTTATATACAGGTTATTGATGACATGGATTTTCTTGTAAGATATATTGCTGCATTGGCAACGCAATATAGAGCACTACTGAGTAGCAAGTGAGATACAGCTGTTATGCAACTTCTCATATTGAAAGGAAGAAATGTCATAAAAATTGCACTTACCCATAGTAACGATCTTTTATATTTTGCTGTGACAATTCCCCAGTTTCAGGCATCTCATGCCTATAAGGGCACTCAGCACCTCTTGTGCATTCACCCCGAACATAGAAACTGCAGATATGAGCTCGGTTTCTCTTGTAATATGGTGTTGTTCTTTGAAGCTTCAGAATAGTGTCATTTGGCCGTACCTTGCCAAATGAGGATTCATAGTCTAAACCGGCCCTGGCCTGCCAGTCAACAATTTATTTAACTTAGAACAAAAGGTGAACTAAACAGGGGAAACAAAGCCAGGACCAAGAACAACTAAAGTATGGAGAAAGGAAAAGGAGATTTCTCACAAGTATGCAATAGAAGAATGACATGTTATAATTCAATTCATCAATTCATGACGATAGTAAGGTGGATGCAATGGATGCCATGCTGTGCTCATATACTAATATAGAATACAGAATGCATCAGATTCAGACACAAGAACTTGGTAGTGTAAAATCCAAGAACTAACATGTGAATGAAGCATCAAACAGAATCCACATGTCAACAAAAATAGTTCATTCCCAAAAAAGTAGCAATCTTGAGAAAAAGCAGATACACACCCTGCGGTCATGCTCCTCAGCAAAATACTCTCTGTTCACGTCGCTCTTCGGAATGGCATCATTGGAATTTATACTAAGAGCAGTGTCTCGAACCTGAACTGGCAAACCATATTCAAGGTCCAAAAGGCAAACCTGACACACATTTTTCAACTTACCACATGTCTGACAAATCTCAGTCTTCTTATACCTTGCATCTCGACCAGGTCTCCACCTGAAAACAGTGAATGGCCGTGTACAAATCTTGCACTCCTTATCATAATCTGCTCGAGTCTACAATCAAACAGCAATACATGGGTAACTCGAGAAACAACACAGAGCAATTTCCATGAATCGGAGAGGATTAAATGATTAATACCATTCTGACATATGGATTATCACCAAGGCACGACTCGCAGATAATAGGAAAATCAGAGCGTTCCCAACCATCAGCCTCATAATCTCTTAACAATCTGTGTGCCATCTAATCTTTCGGCCTAGCTCACATAGCCTTCAGCACCTGAAAATTGCTCTCTTGTTAAATTGAAATCATAAATCTAATGCAAGTCTCCTTACCAATATTATGGAAATCCTCTAGCAATCCTGTTATCTAGGGTTTTCAGTCAAAGGAAGCAGAGCAGGGAAAATTAAGCATACCTGGACGGGCGACGGAGACGGTAGCGACGGCGGTGGAAGTCACAACACGGAGGAGGGTCGATAGATATCGGTGCCGGGAACGGAATCGGGCGATCGAGAGGAACGGAGGATGAGTGCTTTGAAACGAGAGGGATTTATTTTTATTTTCTGTTCTTCTCGCCGGCCGTGCGATTTGTACTGATCCAACGGTTAAAACGAGATAGAGCCCAAATCCGGCCCAGTACCAATTTAAACCGTGTTTTGATGTCGGTTTACTATAAGCCTGCCAGGCCCAAAAGAAATATAAATAATTTTGAAATGGCAGAAATACCCTCCATACAGTATCGTATTTTCAGAAGCGTGCCTTCTCTAACATCGCAATTGCAAATCGGAAATCGCAACCCAGAGAATCGATGGGTACCGGAAAGTGGGTTCGGAGCTACACTCTGGTTTCATGGCTTCTCTTCGTCACCTCTTCGATTTTTTCCTCCTCCATTGGATCTGCCAAGAAACTTTCTTTAGGTAATCTTCTTCATCTCTTTTGTTTATGTTGCGGTACTAAATTCTAAAACCTAGTTCTTGTTCTGTACTGAATGCAAAGAATTAAACTTTTTTATTATATAAATATTCAATCTTTTTAGTGTTGGTTTCCGAGAAAATTTGATATCTTTAGGTTTTGCCTATTCAATTGGATGATGAAAGTTGATATCTTTTGGTAATTTATTATTCTTTTGGTTTTTCAGATGTTGGGGAATCCAATACTACATTGCAGCTCTCTCCTGGCTTGCAAGTGGAAAACTCTCCAGGCTTAAAGCTTGGAGTTACAGCTGTTTGCGAAAGAGTTCATATTCATGGATTATCGAGGCTACAGAACTTGAGCAAGTTTGCACATTCAGTGAAGGTGAAGGTGAAGGTTTCACAAGTTAAACCAAGCCTGATGAAACCAAATGTTGAAATATGTTTCCATGGGTGAGTTTCTGCATCTAAAAAAGTGCATGGCTAATGATTGATTGGTAATGTTGATAGTTAATTCCTTTTTCAAGTTTAGCATGAATGGTGAAAATTGGCTGTCCTCTATAAGAAGTTTATTAGCATAATGGTCGTATTCTTGAGATATCTGTTTTCTTACTTAAGACTGTTATGTCTCTTTGCAGGAATATGTCTCTTGGAATTGGGATGTGTCCTCAGGGCAAGTGGGAGAAGGTTTCAAAGGGTTTATGGGTTCGTTCCATGTCCCCTTTTGACTACAAGCTCTTAGACATAAGGATGACAGGTTCATCAATTGAACCCTTGGAAGTGTCTATTGAAGAAGGTTAAGTTTGCGGATGTCTCTTCTTCTTGCTTTGTTTATGAGAGGTTGAATACTTTGTTGATTCAGACCTGTTCTTTTGTTTCACAGAATTTTATGGGTATCGCATTTTGTTTTTAATTGTGGGCTTCATATTGCTGAACTCAGCAACCTTTCTGAGCAAGTCATTGGCATTTTACTATAGCAGTGCCATGGCAATTGGAGTCATCCTTGTGGTATTGTTGGTCCTGTTTCAGGTAAAATACCACCATCAATAAGTTACATGAAACTCTGCATATAGCACTGAGGTATGATGCTTGACTTATGTTGTGTGTTTCACTTTTGATTTACTTACATGCTTCTGTTTTTTTTTTTTTTGTAAAATGTGAATTTATTACCAAAATTTACACAAAGCAGCTCTTTTGGTTAAGGCTGTTACTAATTTCAGTACAAAGAATGAAACAACTCCTAAACTACTGTATGTTCAAGCCTTAGCCGTACATAAAATTTCTAATCCCATTGAGCTGCAATTCTCCTTGACATGGGAGAAGACCTTTCCTTTACAGACCCTAGGACTCTGTCTCGGACATCCATTTGAATCATATCAATTATTGCAGAAGGAGACCTGTATAGCTGTCTATGTATCCTGCTGTTTCTTTCGATCTAGATATGATATATTGATACACACCAAGCTAATTTAATAAGAGAGCTGTACAAAGCCTTATGTTTAACTCTCTTACATAATCAATCCAAAGCATCTTGCCGAACAAAGTTTAATAGGATTTCCAGCATAGAAGAAATCTTTTCGCAAATATGAGTAGTGTAGGGACAGGAGAAGAAGAGATGGTTCCTAGTTTCACTTGCATTCCCACATAGCACACAAGTGTCATCAATGGAAGAAGACCAATTTTTCTGTCTAGACCTGGTAGAGAGTCTATCTAATATAGCCAGCCAAGCAATAAAATTATGTTTGGGAATAGAATTTGAGTACCAAATGAGTCTGAATCAGGGTACCTTAGATCTTTTTTCTCTAAGGAAGTTCCAAGTAGCACCTGTTTGAAAAGAACCTGATGGAGAACCCAACCAAACAACCTGATCCTCCATAGCTTAATTAGGATATAACGTTCCACACGAAGCCATTTGAATCTGCTGCAGTTCAGGGGACCTAGCAGGAGGCCATTTCCAATAATCCCCCTGGATTTCATGAGACAGTTTTGCTTGAGAGGGAATGGCTGCATCCCATATAATTTTCTGCCCATATACTTCAATAAGAGGTCCCTTGGGATGCCAAGAATCATACCAGAGAAAAATAGTGTCACCTTTACCTACTATATGCTTCATGAGAGGTCTAGCATATGTTCTAAGTTTTAGGACTTTTCTCCCACTCCAAGTAGTGTCTGCTGGAATTCCTACTAACCAGAAACTCTTTTCTTTTAACAAATATGTTTGCACCCATGCAACCCAAATAGAGCCTGCCTTTGTGAACAGCAGCCAAATAAATCACAAAATGCAAGCCACATTCCAATTATGCAAAGGCTTCAAGCCTAATCCTCCCTCCATCTTTGGTTGACATACTGTTGCCCAAGTTACCTTGGCTCCTCTTGCATCAGCTGCTCTACCTTTCCAAAGAAAAGCATTGCAAATTCCCTCCACTGATTTAATTACTCTTTTTGGCAGAATGAAAATAGAACACCAAAAGTTTGTTATGCTCTGAAGAATAGATGAAATAAGCTGCAATCTCCCTGCAAATGACAGATATCTGGAAGTCCATGAACTGATTTTATCAGTGATTTTAGTGATGAGAGGTTTTAAAGCAGCATCTGTTAGTCTTCCAGTTATAAGTGGTACCCCAAGGTATCTAACAGGAAGGGTTCCCACCTTGAAGCCATACAAATCAGCTAGCTCCCTTATTACATTAGGCTGCATTCTACCGCAAAAAATTTCTGACTTATGGTATTTCACCTTTAAACCTGTGACCAAATAAAATTGTCTCAATATAGAATCAACAGCACCTATTGCTCTTGCTGAACTGTCTGTGAATACTAGTAAATCATCTGCAAACCGTAGATGAATACTTACATGCTTCTGTTTTATACTGACAGGGAATGAAGCTACTCCCAACTGGTCGGAGGAGCTCGCTTGCCATTTTTATATATTCATCTATGGTGGGTATCAATGCAACAGTCTGTTTTTAAGTCACTGCCCCCCCACCCCACATCTCTCCTGAGAACAAAGAACATATTCATAAATCTTTCTGTTGTTCTTCAGGTTGGTTTGGGATCTTTTTTTCTCCGCTATCTGCCGGGGTTGTTTCAGTCAGTACTTGCAGAGATAGGAGTCAGTGAAGACATGATTGACCCTGTATGTAAGTTATCTCATAAAAGTATTTTTAGTTGTCTACTTGCCATTGTTTTGCTCATATGATACTGAGCATAACCGTATACATAGCTGAATTGTCATTGTAGAATGCTGTGGTCATGTTGTAGCTCTTCTTTTTCTTTTTCTTTTTTTTTTCACATAAGTATTCTTCGAAATCACTCATTGTGTAAAAAAATAATAATCATAATAATCTAGGAATTTATTTATTTTTGGTGATTATGTCAAATTTCAAACTCAAATCCTTGATTTGCAAAATATATTGAATTATACTTTTATTTATTTTTTATTTTTGGAGACTGTTCAAGTGGTTTCTCTATGCTGATCTTGCCTTTTTGTTTGGACTTTGGTGGCATTGAACTGCGATAGATGGAATGTGTTGTTTTTACAATACTTAGTACTGTTGGTAATGATAATGCTTTGCAGACTATATCTGCTCTAAAAGGTTAACTGTCATTTGAATTTAAACCGCAGTTGGCATATTTTCTGCTGGTTTTTATCATTCTATCTGGAGCATGGTTGGGGTTTTGGGCTGTCCGCAAACTTGTCTTGACAGAAGATGGATCTATTGATTTAAGCACTTCCAATTTTGTGGCTTGGTCCATCTGGATTGTGGCTGTCATTATGATCCTTCAGGTTTTCCTGCCCCATTAATTTTTGAAGTCTTAATGTACACTAGTGAAAGTCTCCATCATCACCGAGTTCATAGAAGTTTCATTCTTGTAATCTTGATTTACCTCATGTTTGCAGAGTTCCTCTGATCCCCTCCTGTCACTTGAGGTATTAGTGTCTGGCATAGTGGTTTCAAAAGTGTTGCGGAAATTGAGATTCTTGCGTCACCTGCGCAAGTAACATTTAATTTTATTTCACAGAGCTCAGTCATGTTTTATCATCATAAAGATCTGCTTGCATCGCATTCAATAGAAGCCACTCTTTTGCTGGTACTCGAAATTTGATAGCAGAAAGATATGCAGAAAATCATGATGTTAACTCTTAATCTGAAGAAATATAACTGTTTACCTGTTCTTCTGAGCTTCAGTAGATTATTTGGCATTTCCATTTATTTTTAGTGCATTCATGTGTCTTTTTAATTGCCATTAAATTTCAGTGCATTATTGATGTGGATTACTTCCGCAGGAAGTTGTTCAAATTAATCAAAAACATCTGCAGTAGTTCTGAGATTCCTGGTTTTTCACCATTTCAAGATTCTTATGACGAATATATACGCAAAAGGCCAGATGACTCTAAGTTCCTTAGGCATCGATCCAAACGTTTCAACCTGGCTTCAAGCAATTCTCCTGTACAAGGTTTGTTCAATAGCTTTCATTTTAGTATTTTATTACCAAATAAAGTGAGAAACTGTGTATTTTCATCTGTTAACCACATTGGGAATTTGTCAATAGTTATCACCACTACATCAACTAGTCCATTGTCAGATAAGAACTCTTATCCTTCAACTTTCCACTCAACTCCTCAAAGGAGAAAATTCACAAAAGACGAGTGGGAGAAGTTCACACAACAATCTACAAAAAAGGCTGTTGATGAACTTGTTTCTTCACCCGATTTCAGCAAATGGGTTACTGCTAATGTGGATAGAATCACAGTAACTCCAGGCAAAAGCCCTGCGACCAATTCCAGTCAGCATCGTCGGTCGCTCCTTTGGTTCTAAGCATGTTAATTCTCCCATGCACGTTCAAAACAGTGCATGTGTTTCCAGCGGATCCAGACCAGGGTTCAAACAATGATCAGCAAGCAATGAATTATGATTTGCGGTTTCGAAACAACTAGTGCAAATGCCAACAATTTCCGATGGAACCAAAAGCGCACATGTTTCATTTCTTCTTCTTTTTTTCTTTTTTTTTCTTTTTTTTGGTCGGCACCAAAGGCACACATGTTAAATTTTTTTCTTTTTTTTTTTTTTGTAAGGAATGCGAACGATGGCATTGTTATATGATATACAGTGTGTTTCTGTAACCATGTTTTTCATTCAATTTTTCAGCAAACACGTTAAAGAAGTTTTGGAATCTACCCTAAGCAATGTGACTCCTGTTTCGCAGTAGCAGCTACATCCTTTGCAAAAAATCCAGCCTGTTTTGGTATGATTGGTCGGACCAGCTCAACTAACAATCTTACTGAATCCAAGCACATTCATCAAGGAACTATATCCATCAACGATGCTTTTGGATTAAGGATGTAAATTCAAATTTCAAACGCTGATGAAAAAATGAAATAGAGTAAATTCAAAAGCTGCATCCGAAAAGCAATTTATTATTGGGGAATTGACTTTACCGCGGCAAGTTATTTCTTTCCATAGTTTCCTTTCCCACTTTAACCCGAAATAAACAGAAGCAGACAGAAAATATTTGCTTTTTAGGCGTAGAAAAATATGTCGAGTCCTTCTGCGTCGTTAAATCGTGAAATGACTTCGTAACAACGTCCTCAAAAGGCACGTTAAAAAAGTCCTTCAAACAATAGTGTTGATATGGTTTATATTTCATCTAATAAATAATATTTTAAAAATAAATAAATAATATTAATTACATAAAAATGATTTGCTTTTACTCAATATTACTAAATTTTATTAGGAAACAAATTAAAATGTTTTGATATTAAAAAAATCAAGATATTTAATCATTATTATTAAATAAAAAAAGATATAATATAAATCTTAATTTTATTAAATTTATTATAAGATTATTATTAAATTTATTATATGTTTTGATATTATTAATTTTTTAGAGGTAAAGCGAATAAATACTAATTTTTATTTTTAATTATAAAATATCTTAATTATTTTATTTTATTATATAATATAAAGAAAAAACAATATAACTCTGTTTACACTTAGAATAAATCAATGAGAGAAAGTCACGTGTCAAGTTGAAACCTAATTATCAAAAAAAGTTAGCAAGTTAGATTTGGACTGAACTGGATTACAATTTAAAGGCCTAGATGGAATTTTAAAGAAATTGGATTTCAGACGGCAAAAGATAAAATAACTTATGGTATTTAAGTTTGATTTAAGTTAGGAAGTTGAGAGTTTTTAGGAAAAGGTTGTCTCTAAGATTTTATTTGAGATAAGATTGAGTGAAAAACTATCAACTGCCAGACATGGAACTCCCACTACTCGATCATGGTGGGAGAGGGCCGAGAAACATGGAGGAGGTTTCCCAACATCGAAGGAAAGAAAAACAAGGAGAAGAAATCAGTTTCAGATGGCCTGGCCTACACACACTGCCCAAAGCATGTTTTTCAACTTCCAAACTGTTTTTTTTCAGATTTCAACAATAGTTTACAGATTAGTTTGCAAGAACTATTGTTGTTCATAACCTTAGTTTAGGTTTTTCCATCTTTATTCATATCTTTCCTCAAACATTTCAACTTAGGTTAGTTTTTAAGTATTTAGAAGCAATTTAGCCTTCAAAACAGATTTGCCTTGTTGATTTTATTAGTTCTTATTTCTTTTATGGATTCAACTATGTTATTTATTTATGTAAGTAGGTTGAATGCTTTTTACCTTTGTTCTTTTGTTTTTGCACAACAGCCAGACATGCAATTTACTTAATTTCAATTTCCAGATTTAATTATATAAGTTTCCAGACTTTAATTATTTCATAGTTTCTTCTTCAGTTTTAGTTATAAAGTAGTTTAGCTATTTTTATTTTAAATTTGCAAGTAGTTAAGTTTAATTGTTATGGATTGCATAGTAAAAATCATTGTCTGTGATTTTACATTTTCTGTTGTCTACGAATTTTATTTTTATGGCATGTTATTTTCTTTTATTGATCTCATATTAGATTAGTTGCCTTAAGATTTTGTATTAATTTTAAGATTTGTAACTTTTATTACACTTTTGTGGTTGTAAAGTCCTTGAAAGTTTCCAAGACAATTAGTAATCCATTTTGCAGAACTCCACCATTTGTTTTGCAATATCATCTGAGGCGCAATTTATTTTAGAGATGTTCTTTCCAACCATCCTATTGAAAGTCGACTGTTAAAAAAGAAAAGGATCGTATGAAAAATCTTGTTTTCTTATTTTTAGATAAAGTAAATGACAGGCTTAACATCCAAACTCAAGTAATAAACACTACAAGAAAAATGATTTTCAGTGACAGAAATTTCTGATAAATTTTAAAATCATTAGTGTAACTTATCATAATTATGACAAATTTAAAAAATTAGTTACAGATGAATACATATTTAATAATGAATAAAAAAATTCATCATAAAAAATATATTTTGTCACCAAAAAATGTTCATAGAGATAAAATAAGCTTTTGTCAATAAAAATAATTACTATAATGCATTATAATTATGACAAAATTCTAATATTTGTTACATATACCTTACACATTTAATGATGACCAAATAATTTATCACTAAAAATTGTCAATTTTCTATAATCAATGCATCCCACATCGATAAAAAAACATATAAGAGAATAAGGTTTTGTATTATAAATATATTCCACATTGATAAGAAATATTTAAGAAAATAAATTTTTGCACTATAAAACATGTGAAACTCAATAAAACTTAAGATTAGTTTGGGCCTAATTAATTTTAATCAGGTTTGATTAATTTTAATCGGGCTTAATTAATTTTAATCAAAATTAATTAGTATTGAAATAATAATATTTTTTATTAAACTTTTGTGATAAATTTATATATTATTTTTTTGTGACAAAATTTTTGTTAAAATATTTGCATTGTAATTATATAAATATATTTTTTATTTAATATCAATT
>BPVZ01000013.1:1537649-1561582 GCA_020521535.1 Rubroshorea leprosula
TTTTTTCTAATTTCAATAAGAATTGTGCTTTAGTTGGACCAAAGCCCACCTATCTCTCTTCTGCTTTTCATCCCACTTAGGAATGGTGATGTTAGACTCTTCATATCCATGGAAGAGTGAAATTTAAAATCAAATCTTCCAGAAACCCATTTGTTTATTACCGCGGCATTGTTAAAAGGTTGTACGTTAAATAGGTAGTTGCAGTTCTCAACATGAATATTATTTCCTTTCTAAAAATCCTGGCCACCATCACAGCTGGTGCTCTTTATCTTTTCACTTGCTGCACTTCACTCTTGCACTAATTGCTTGAATTACATCATTTTTCTCAAGTTTGGCAAGAGGTTTCAGTGGTCAATCGGTCCGCATCTCTATTAGACTATAAATCACTTCCATCGATTGTTGTTTCTGGTAGTAAATTTCAGTTACTTTAAGTCTTGGTGTCTGGACTTCAGTGAGATGCCAATTGTTTTTAGTTCTTCATTGTCAGGGAGGTGTCCACAGAGTTCATTTGCTAGATGGCACCATTGGTGGGGTTTTGTTATTGGAACTGTTTAAAAGAGATGGAATGGGGACAATGGTGGCCAGGTACTCATTTTTTGCAGTGAAATATTTTCTGAATAAATTCATTTTCACCTATATAATTTTAAACCAGTTGCTGGTTAACTACTTTTGGCATTAATTTGGGCAGAATGTGTTCTTTTTTGATAAGCAGTGTCCTCAATGAGGTTAATTTGTCAAGTATCCACATTTTTTTAACCAAGTCAAGTATCCACATTTTTTTAACCAAGTCAAGTATCCACATTTGGTCTGGGCATGATTACAGCCTAGTTGGGATCATCATGATCTTCCAATTGACATTTAGAAATTATTAATACCGAAAATTAGTTTTAATTAAATAATTCTCTGTAGCTGTTATAAGTTATTGTTTCAGTGGAGTTTTCTGGTGCTTGACGTGCTTAGCTATTGGTCTAAGGTAGCTGTGCCTACTAATAATCTCTGGCCAAAGTTACGGTCAAACAAATTGCTTATCTAGAATGCATTTGTGTGAATGATGCGCTGACGGCTGACCTTCTCTGAAAGTTCTTATTCTAGATGTCTTGCATGCAATTCTTGACTTCTCGACTTCTTGCTACCCATTGCTAGTGATCTATACGAGGGAACTCGAATGGCTAAGGTGACAGATCTTTCTGGAATTAAGCAAATAATCCAACCTCTAGTAGAAGCAGGAACACTGGTTCGTAGAACAGATGAAGAGGTGTGCATTACTATTCTATTAGATTTTTGTTTTATAAATTTGAACATCTCATTATATATATATATATATATATATATATTTCTCTCATCATAAAAAGAATAAAATGTTGATCCTGCATGGCTTGTTTTATTTCTGGAATTGGAATCACTTATAAGTGCTTCTCACTTGTTTTGATTGTGCAGCTACTTAAAACGATAGACTCATTTGCTGTGGTGGAAAGAGAAGGTCAAATCATTGCTTGTGCTGCCCTTTTTCCTTTCTTTAGAGCGAAATGTGGAGAGGTTGCTGCTATTGCAGTTTCCGCTGAATGCCGAGGACAAGGACAGGGAGACAAATTGCTTGGTATGATATTGTACTATTTTTTGTATTAACTTTCATTTCCAAAAGAAGAAGGACAAAAAAAAATGAAGTATCCTGTGATGTTCCCCTGTTACGGTTTTTGATTGTTTGCATCTAATAGTGTGTCTATTACTGTCATTCCTGACACATACTATCAAGAACTCTCTAATTTCAATCAAATATCTGCAGATTACATCGAAAAGAAGGCATCCTCTCTTGGATTGGAAATGCTTTTTCTCTTGACAACCCGCACTGCTGATTGGTTTGTATCCTTCTCTTGCTATTTCAAAGTTCAGATAAAATCATGTAGATGATGTATGCAAGCAGTGGCAGAACTTAAAATGTACATTTTTATTTGGTGTGGCCAAACTAAAAAATATAATCACATTTTTTCTGGTGAGCTGGGAGGAGGGAAATTCATATACACTCAGCATGCATGCTGCTCATGCCAGTATGATGGTTTTGCTAATAGTATATATTATAAATCGAATGTAATTTTACGTTAAGAATCTTGTATCTCAATTTGTGGCTACAGGTTTGTAAGGCGAGGCTTCCAAGAATGTACAATTAACATGATACCTGAAGAAAGGAGGAAAAAAATCAACCTATCCCGCAGGTCCAAGTATTACATGAAGAAGCTGCTGCCTTATAAGAGTGGAATTACTATTGATGGATCATTTAAATGAGGTTTGCAAGGCATCCAGGGCCACCAAAATGGTGCTAATCAAGGCTGCAAACAGAATCTCATCTCAATGGTTTGGTTTAGATGGAGAAGTCACCTGCTTCCAAGAAAAAAGGGTTGATCAAAGGATCTCGCATCAGGTCTTTGGAATTACTATTATTGTTAATTAATGATTATAGCCTTCATATTTTTGTGGTATACATCTACTCTCTAATATATGCTTGAATGGTTAACAAAGCTTTCTAGGGGAACTCAAAATTAGAGGGGCCTACAATAAGGTGATAAATATGCTGGGGATTCATTATAGGTGGTTTGGAGAATTGGAGTAGCAAGAATAGGCATTAAAACATAGTTGTCCCATATTCCTGCTTGAAATTCATTCTTTATAAATGGAGAAGTGCAGAGTTTAATCATTAGAGAATGGAATTTGCTGTTGGCGTTATTTTTATCTAGAGTAAAATTATTAATAGTAGCAACACAAGGATAAGAGATGAAAAATGTGTCAAAGCAAGCAACCATTCAGTTACATCTTGCAAGACAAGCGCATTATGTGAGGACGGAAAAAAAAAGGCAAAAATAAAATTAAAAAAAATTGCACCTATTTGGTCCCATTTATTATAATCAGGATATCACATAAGTTGTAGAAGAAATTGTGCAATAAGAAACCCTTGGCATGGGCATTGAAACCAGTCTTATGATAGAACCCAGCAACAAAGACCAGGTGAAATAGTCAAATTAATCTTCCTCGGTTTTAGGATGCCCCTTCCACTTGAAGTTATCTGCATAAGACTTCACCTACAAGAACAATCCACTCAGTGAGACAACATGTTCATGATATCTTACATTCATGTTAATAAATAATGAAAAGAAAGATTTAAAAGATTTAAGAGCTTTAAGCCACGCATGGTGTTGAGGAAAAAGCCGATATGTGGGCACGTGCCAAAACTTTTGAATGCATCAATGCATGATATTACAGAAAATACTGCAAGCAATACTCATATTTTTGCATCTACAATCGCTATATTTGCATCATTGCAATCTGTTCTGGCTGTGCTCAGTTAGTGCCTGTCTCTCATTCCAATATCGATACACAAATCTTCTTAGTCAGTCCAAAGCAGCACTCAAAAAGTAACAGCATCTTCTACCAAGCCCACTAATTTTAAGTTTCCTAGAAAAAGCTTGACCAATAAAAATCTAGAGTTTAGCTTTATGATTACAACTTCTTGACAAGCACCCAAAATATGCCATGAGAAAAGATAAATGTGTGTGAAAGCCATTATTTCCATTTAGATCAAACATTCAAGGCATATAAACACTGATGCATGACAATTGAAACAATGGTAACTAGAACTTCAAAAAGAATTATCTCAATCTGAAATGAGAAAAAGACAAAAAAAAAAAAGAAAAAAGGCCAGTCTCCAAAATATGCCGTTATTTGCAATATAAGTAGCTAAGAATGATATAAAAGGTATAAAATTACTGCCACTAACCCTCAACAACGGTGTCTGGTGCCTCTTAACCTGCAGACAAGTTTAAATATAGTTGATATTACTACCAGAGAGGGAGAATGACCTTGCAAAACGATCAGGCGAATGCAATGGCTAAATAATAGAAAAAGGTCCAAAATTGAATAACAAATCACAATGATAGTCCAAAGAATGAGAAAGACGTGAACTGAGAATCATTTAGACTTGAAAAGAATTAAGTACCACCGAAATTTGATAATTAAAAGGAATAATTTGTTAAGCAATAATAATTCCTGAAGCAATGGCTACAGATTTGCTTTAAGAAGTGTTTCAGAATGACGCAATGGATCTTCATTTCATTTCTTTTTAATTCTTTACCAACAGTTAAATAAAACAAAAATGGAAAAATGAACAAGGCATACCACATATTGCCAACCATGTCTCTCAGCAAATGACTTAGCTGCTTCTTCACTGTCAAAACTGAGTCCAGCATCACCAACGTTGGCATAGGGGTCCCCAGTGGACGTCCAACCCATCAATGGATTCTCCCACCTACAGCATATTGTTCAATGAAAGGATACCACAATCATGTGAACTATTGACTATATTATGGTCACAGGAGCATGTGTAAATTAATAACAAAATCTAACCCAGAATTTGATCAATTTATTGAAATATGTGGTTATATTTAAGAAAAGAAAAAGGTAATCTTGTAGCAAGTAATGAAGTTTTATGGCTTATTAATCCATCATTCTAGAATTACTGCTAGCTTAGTTTTGTTATCAAGCACATATAAGCATACTGGAAACATCATTCAAGGTAACTAACTACCAGTTATAAATCACATGAGTCAATAACCCAAAACAAAAATCACTGCCACTATAATAGATTACTATTCCACTATCAAAATTACAGCCACCAAAAATTTCTTGCACAAGGGACACCTCAGATAAGATCACATACTTCTGTGTTGATAGGAAATTGATCTTCCACCTTCCCACTTTTCCAGATCCTTGTTGCGTAGCAGTTCGAGCAGGTGAGTAAATTACAACCTGCCAGACATGGTTACCCAATTCGAATCAGATCTTTGTTTGGTGTAAACCAGAAAAGCAGATAATACAAGTAAACATGAAAATCAAGTGGCAGTGGGCAACTCCCACATAAATGAATCAACAGTACAGGCAAGCTTCAATCTTTACTAATTCCACCTCAGACTAAAACAAAAATTTATTAATTCCATGTCAATGCAAGCAAATTAACTCACAACATAGACAAGTAATCATCTTTTTATCAAAACCATAAAGGATTAGAACTACATTATGCAAATACAACTTTATCACAGAATGCTAACCAAATGTAAACTATGTATTTTTTTAAAAAAAAATACAGTATAAAATTAATTTGAGTGTCTTCATGCAACCAGAGTGCATTAACACCATTACCATCTTGAAAGTAATATATGGTACTGCTATGCCCACAATTTTTTTTTTTTTTTAATTATTGGGGTATAGGCCAACAAATTGGCTACTATGATAAATGAACTTGTTTCTACTAGCTCCAAACACTAAGCAACTCTATAGTGCAGCAAGAAATACCAAACATTTTTGCATTTCTTATTTTCTTCCCAAATTCAAACCCAACGAAATTCTCTCCTTTTTTTGCGTTCTATTTCCACCGTTCCCAATCCTTATCATGAACAATGGCCTAAATTTATGTGCAACAGCTACCACAGATGTTCCATACGAACAGAAATTAGAAGAATTTAACTCAATTAAAAGAATCACATTGTTCAAAACTAAACCTCAAAGCCCCCCGTCGCCCCAGATAACGAGCCAACGAAAGAATAAGGAAAGGAGGAAAACCAGCAGAAATTATATTGATCCGTCAAAAACAAAACGAAATGGAAGGAAAGAAAAGATTCGAAATGAACTGATTTACTCACCCTCCGACGAAGGTGTTCTTCAGGAATCCCAGAGACCATGCCGATCTCCCCAGGCTTGACCTCAACCAATGCATCTGAAGAAAATGGTCTCGAGAGAGGGCATAGCGTCGTGCGAATCGCACGAGCATGAGTCGTTATCCTTTGCATAGAGTTCGCCGCCATCTCCCTCAACTGAATCTCAGCGTTCGACCGTCCTCTCTTCGTCCCCTGTACCCGTAATCCGTCTTCCTGTTCTTCTCAGCTCAGCAGCGAAGACGAAAATTAAAATAAAACCAGAAAAAGGGTTATTATTATCGAAAAGGAAAATGATTTCCGAAAAGAAAATTGATTTCGAACAATTTTTTTATTTTTTATTTTTTATTTTTATGTGTTATTTAAATAATTATTTTTTTATTTATTTAAAAATTATAATATATAATATATTTAATTATTTAATAATACATTAAAAAAATTGCTGTGCTAAAAAATAACACATCAAAATTATAAAAAATAAAATACAAAAAATTATTTTTATATCTCTTGCCTATCAAATCAAAAAAAATTTATTGTTTTTTTATCAAAGTCAGTTTTATAAATTTATTAAAATATTTTTAATAAAATATTTATTATTATTATTATTAAGTCTAATCCGTTCCTCTTATAGATATTTCCAGTTTTGCTCCTACAAGTTCTACTAGAATTACAAAATAATCCACCCTTCTGCCTTCTGTTTTTTAACCATTAACCCAACCTTCTTTGATTTTTCAACTTTTCCCAGTTTTCAAAATGGTACACGACCTGTTACTTTTTTACCCTTTTTCAAAGTGGTTTTTGATGGTTCATTTTTATGCTAGTTCTACTGGTTCATTTGTTCAAACAGCATGGAGTAGGTTTCAATGGGATGATCATTTGAAAATGATGATATATCAGTTTTAATATGCAAAATAAATAGATAATTGAACTCAAATATATACCCTTTGGGACCAAGTATAAAAAGTAGTCATGTTTTGCTAAAAAACTTCAAGAGATTAGTAATCAGCTGGAACAAAGTGTGAAAACATCAAGACAAGAAAGGCCCAACTAGTTAAGCAGCAGTTAAAAGAATTAAAAAGTAAAAGAGAAAGGGTTGTTAGAAGAAAATGTAAAATCATACTAAAAGTGTGGTAGTGAAAAGTCATGGCAGCAACGATTAACCTAACAAAAAAAACAGTAAATTTTTCTTTAAAGATTTCTCTCCTTTAATTTTCTAATATTAAGTACAAATGAATATATGTTAATTCAACATATCATAGAATAAAAAAAAATTACAAAATGTATAAAAAAATTGTATTTTTATCAATTTTCTTCCTTTAGAATAAAATCTCAATTTCTTCACTCTCCATCTCATTTATAATATTAAAATTTTGTCTCTATTTTCACTAAACTTTGATTACATCATATAATGAACATCAATACTTGAACTTTTTTCTTGGCCCAACATCAATATTTGAACCAACCACTATTTAACAACATAAATTTTCTTTTGGATTTGAATTAATTAAAAGAAATTTCTGACCAAGCTGAAAATGATCAAAATATTATTGATGGATCAACCATGCACCTAACAAAAAAATTTTTTTTAAAGTCCAATTGATCCAAATATCTCGGGGGTTATAAACCGAATTTTGGATAATGATAGGGTACTAGCTTTATTTTAAGAAATTTACGGGGCTGAAAGTTATTTCTAGAAGTACCGAGGACTTTCTGACTAAACAGAGTATTGACTCTGAATTTCACCTTAAATCAATTAAATAATTAAAATTAATTAATGACTACTAACTTAATAATCTCTTATTATACCCGTGATAATATTAAATGAGGGATAAATTTATATATAAATTTTATATATTATATGGATATTTTAATTGTATCTTGCATTACATGTTAAGTTCTATTTATTATAATATTTATAATTAATTTTATGTGAATTTTTACACAAAATTTAAATAAAATATATTATAAAATATAAAAATAAAATAAAATAAAATATTTTATCTTAAAATTTATAAAAAATTATATGTTTGATATGAAAATATATATAAAATTAATTAAAAATACTCTAAGTAATAAAACTTAAAGGTATAAGTTAATCGAAACTCATATTATATATATAATTTTAATTATTTATTATTTTATATTAAGATTAAAATTTATTTTTATATATTAGAAATTATTATTTTTATTTAAAAAATATAATAATTTTAAATAATTAAAAATAAAAAAAAATTAAAATAATTAAAATTTTGTATAAATATAATATATAAAATTTATTTACAAAATAAGTCTACCATATTAAATTCGAAAATCAGTAGAAAACAAGGAAGGTTCGTATTTTTTGTTTTTCGGTCCATCGGCGTCCCATTTTTCACTCTTGGTTTCAACTCTCAATCGTCAATTCTGCAGAAACAAACAGTTCTCTGATAATCTGATGATCGGCCTGTGAATTGCCTACTTCGCAGTGGTTTCTCCGATTAGGTACTCGCCTCTCGTCTCCATCTTTCTCTCCATTATCTTCGTTATTTATTCATCTTTGTTTCCAAAATTTAATGCATAATTTGGTTGTTTGCTTTTGATTTTTGAGATGATTCAATGCTCTTAAGCTGAGATTGTTGCTTGGTTTGATTGGGGATAAACTTGACAGCAAATGCATGGATTTTTCTGGTTTCTGTTTGCTCATAGTTTGTTGCATTGCTATGTTTTGTTTCTGATTTAAATTGGCGCTGGAGAAGAAATGAGAATCTATGGATCAAAATCAAGAATTTCGTGAATTTAGAGCTGATTTGAATTGGTTTCAGCGAGAGAGAGTATGGATTTGAAGTTCTATTTAATATTTGTAGTTGTAATTGGCAGTGGTGATGGGTTTCTGATTTGGATTGAGTCTTTGCATATTTTTTAGCCTTTTGATACTTAAAAAGGTTGTTGAATTTGTAACATCTCATTGTTATAAGGAACAACATGTTATGGAGCTCAAATTCTTGGCAATTGTATCAGACTTTTATATATTCTATATGCTTTTGAGATTATAATTGTGTGTTTTTATACTTGTTATTTTTTGCATGTTGGGACTTGAAGTGCGCAATTCTTGCAATTTCTGTATTCTCCTATTATTGTGAAATAGAGCATCATATCAATTAAACTGAAAATATCATGGTGTATCTTATGTTTGAGATATGCCAGTGAATGTTGAATCATTTAATGTTTGTGACAGGTATATTTTAGGATGCTTCTTGCTCAAAAACAATGCTCCTTCTTGGCTGTAATCATTGGGTCAAAACATAGGCTGGAATATACAATCTGGCAAAGAAGTATACATATTATTGGATTTTCTGGCTGAAGGCATAAATTCAACTGTTTACATCTTCTTTTAATCAGGTTTTGGACTTCTGTTGATGGGTGCCCCTAAGCAGAAGTGGACAGCAGAAGAAGAAGCAGCACTCAAAGCTGGAGTGCTTAAGCATGGGACTGGGAAATGGCGCACGATTCTTTCAGATCCTGAGTTTAGTGATGTTCTGCGTTTGCGTTCAAATGTGGATCTCAAGGTATGTAATCAATCCTCATGCAAGGTTTGTGAATTGTTATTGATAAAGAATTCTTACTTCATTCTTCTGGTTAAACAACCTGAGATTGCTTTGTCTGGATAAGCTTCTATTTATGCTTAATTTTGTGCTAATATTCTGTCATGTTTTTTGGTGTTCTAAGTCTGTAGTTTCTTGAACAGGATAAATGGAGAAATATAAATGCGACAGCAATATGGGGGTCAAGGCAGAAGGCCAAGATTGCACTTACAAGGGCTCAGTTGACCCCTAAAAAGGATGATAACCCTATGGCTCTGATGCCTGTAACCCAATCTGATAATGAAATAGTCGATGCTAAGCCCCTTGCAGTTTCCAGTGGAACACCTCGAACCAGTGATTCCAAAAAGCGAATTGCAAGGTTAGTTATTTTCAAATTATATCATGTTGAACTTACTTAAGTCAACTTGGTCATATGAAGTTGCTACACATTGGACATGGAAAAATGCCAAAAGGCATAGATCATTTCATTTTAATAGTAATTACCAGTTTTATATTTTGATACTAAAAATTGGTTTTTGCAAATGAGATTATTTGAGTAGTTAGACCACTAATCAATCAATAATGAGAACTTGCTCTGCTTTATCATATTTTCCTTTTTCTTTTATGAGATGGTATATAATATTGTTTGAGCCTATTAGAAGATATATGTTGAATAGTAAATAGGATAGTTTGCTAACTAGGTTGTGTGAAAAATGCCTTTCAGCTTATTCAATGAAAAAAGTAACAAATATAGGGAGTGGTTTTTTTTTTTTTTTTGGTGTGTGTGTCTGTGTTGCACATGTGCCTGATTTTGTAAATTTCCATTTACTTTTAGAAATATCCTACAATCAAAACCTGAACCTCGTTCGGTAAGGATAAGATGGAGATCTCGAGTAGTATTGGGTCGAGTAGTATTGGGGCAAACTGGCAAAACAATCTTGTGTTGAAGGCCATGCTACCTTTTCTTTTTCCTTTTATAATTCTTCCAAGTTTATATTGCCTGACTTTTTGGGGATCTTTTTTTAAATTTTTTTTTTTTTTATTTTTTAGGATGGAGAATTTTATTTTAGATGCTATTACGAGTTTGAAAGAGCCAGGTGGTTCTGATAGAGCCTCGATTGCTTCGTATATAGAGGTAAGTTCATTCTTGTGTCAGCCATGAATTATAGAACTTTGCAGAAACAATACCTAAATAACCCATATGGTCAGGACTTACAGTGAACTTGACGAATCATCGGAATGGTTAAAATAGTATCAGAAATTTCTGCTTTCCTGCATCATCAAATTAACTTATCAATTTTCATTAATAGGACCAATATTGTGCTCCACCCAACCTCAAGAAGATTTTGGGAACCAAACTAAAGCTTATGATTGAAAATGGCACATTGACCAAGGTAAGCATTCTGTGAAACTGTGAATTATTGGTGAAAAGGTACCAAGAATTGCCTTTAGACGTGTAGAAATTGTTTAGCCCATGAAGCTAACTGAATCAAAATCTTAGCAGCCTGCTAGCCCAAAATATAATATGCAACATAAACTGTGCTTCAGTAATATGAAAGGTATTTTATGCATTATGGATAGACTTAGGTGATAATTCTCTGCTATGGGAATCATGACAAGGTGTTGCAAAAATGGTTTAGGAGTATATAAATACACATCTATGCTATTGATATTAGATTAAAAAAAAAAAAAATAGCCACAGATGACTGAATCCTCTATGCACAAACAATACAATGTAGATTTCATAAACTAGGTTTTCCTGATGCGTCTTTGCATGTTTGTGGTTGAAGTAAAAATTAATGACATAAAACTGTATAAAAAAAAGTGTAATGTCATAAGTCACGACTAAATGATGTTTGTTATGTTTAATTGTTTACGGTGATAGATAAAGCATAAGTACAAGATTGCACATAGTCTGACAGTTTCTGAAGGAAGAAGGTCCCTCCCACCACTTTTGGAAGGAAGGCGGAAGGGTTCTCCAAGGGCAGAGAAGGAGATCAAACTTCTTACTAAAGCCCAAGTTGATGCAGAGCTGTCAAAGATGAAGAGCATGACAGCAGAAGAAGCTGCAGCAGCAGCTGCACGAGCAGTTGCCGAGGCAGAAGTTGCAATTGCAGAGGCTGAAGCAGCAGCAAGAGAGGCAGAAGCAGCAGAAGCTGAAGCTGAAGCAGCACAAATTTTTGCTAAAGCAGCAGAGAAAGCATGGAAATCTAGGATGCTGGTAAATCCTCTTTAATAACTATTCTTAAAGATATAATCAGATGTAAATTGTTCATAGTTCTGGACGAGCTGGTCTTAGTGGATTGTGTGTGAGGTTAGTGTAGTTATCTAAGAGCAGAGATCCCCTGGTCATAATTTGCCCTGTGCCCCACCTTGTTGATAGATATGGAACTATTTAAGACTATTTGCACTGTGCTCAGTATTCAACCTTTGTGTGTGTGTGTGTGTGTGTTTTTTTTTTTTTTGCAAACCTTTTGTTTTCCACTGTTTGCAATAGTCTCCATAGAAAAAAAAAAAGTTAAGCTTTTAACAAAGACATAGAAACTCATTTTTAGAGAAATTTCAGCCCTTGGGCTTGGCTAGTATTTTGGACAAATGCTACTGCAAAGCAGGGAGTTAGTTTCACTTAGAGATGCTTTTTTCTTTTAACTTTTCACTCTTTTTTTCCTTCTCACTTTATTATTTGTTATAGCTATTAATTATTCTGATAGAACTTGCAAAATTTTGCAGATGACATAAGCTTGTTAGTTAAAAGTCTGAGCTTGATTATTGCTTGAACCATGCATCAGCACTGCATCATGCCGCTATATCTATTATCAGTGTAAATATTTATATTTCAGCATGTAAAGCATGGGACTAGTCCATTAAGGTCTGTATCCTCTCTGAGTGAACTTGTTGGTGGGGGTTTTGAGGTGTTGATTTTGAAGATTTACAGTGAAGAAATGAAGAAAAGGGTACAAACTAGCCAAAGAAATAGAAAAAAATACAAGATTGTGAGATACGTTATATATGATCTGTCTCTTTTGTAGTTGATCCAAATACAATTAAGCTACAATTTTGGTGCAAGCATGTTAATAGGTTCAGATTGTTGTACTTGGAAAGCTAAAATTCCAGTCGAATTCTTCTGTTGTGCAGCCTCATCTTCTACTAAAGGTTTTTATTATTATTATTATTATTATTATTAAATTTTCTTTGTTACTAACTCCCTTTATTTGGAAGCCATTTAAATTCTTGATTTTTTTCACAAAGGAAAAAACAGAGGCATTTTTATGGTACAAAAAATGTTTTAAGAGGTAAGGGTTGATTGCATCTATGGTTCCAACTTTTTGAAAAGGGTTCAATTCGATCTCAATCTCTTAATTATTGCAATGAGGTTCCCATAAACATGAAGATACACTGATGAAATTTTGACAAGATGATGAATATATGCATTCACAAATCTATAAGCCACAACATTTGAAGCCATGGGGCAAGTAACGCAGGAAATAAGTTTTACATGGATATTCCAGAGGTATTAATAACCTCCAGATAAGCAAATCCAGCTAACTCCAAGTTCCCAAGGTATATCCTAGGTTCAGCTCAACCTAACTCTGCATCTTTTCATGTTTCCTACCTCCGCTCTCGAGCATGAGCTTGCTGGCAAATTCAGCTAAGTTCTCAGCCTCCATCAACATCAAGCGACCTTTTGTTTTCAAATCTTTCAACCTGAAGGCATCAATCTCAAAACATGCTTTCCTTGCAGGCACTAAGTCACTGGGAGCAATCTTTATTAGTGATCGGCCTGACTAGCATTTGGAGCTTCTTGCATCTCATATCATTGATGCCTGAATCTTCTTCTTCTTCTTCTTCTTCTTCTTTTCCTTTTTTTTTTTTTTTTCATGAAATAGGCAAAATTAATATGCAACTAATCAAAAAGCATGTCCTAATGCAATAGCCTTTGGAGCGTTTGTGATGAATCTTCTTGTCCAAACTTTACAAGCGAACCTCCTGCAATGAGTATTTATGTTGCCCTTCCTGCTTGATTCACTGATCAAAGAATCCCGTCATGTGGTAGAGTTGTTCGGTAATGGCAAAACTTAAGAGTTAAGAAAATGAAAATCAAGTGGTGGGGATAACTTCCGCTTCAATGGATGGGAAAGAAAATCCCATTAGATTTCTGACTTTCCTTCCATGCTTCCAATATCTCATGTGCAGCAGGCAACTTTGATGTGAGACTACTGCCAGTATCATTGATAGGCAAGTCAGTTTCTGCCTCATCAACATCACTGGAATATCCACCCATATCTTTAGCAAAGAGCTTCTTTACAAAACAATCGATAGGCTCAACAGATGATGCAACATCATTGTTCATATCAGAATTGAGTGGCCAGGAGACAATCTCAATATCAGCAACATTCTCTTCAACATTTCCAGAGTAGCTAGCTGGAAATAAATCAGATGTGACATCAGTTGCCTTTTCAGGAGGATCCAAGGTTACATTACCTGTCATATCTGTAGCACTCAGCATTTTCACACTTCCATTACCATGAATTCTCCTGTTGTTACAAGATTTACTAGTAGCTTCGCTATCAAAGGAATCGAAATTTAAGGGATCTCTTGATGTGGCAGAACCTAGAATAGCTTGCAATGAACTTAACAAGTTTGAGGCTGTGATTTCTGATGATAATTCCGAGTTGCTCAGAGCATTCAACAGTTTCCTTACGCCATCCTGACTAATCTTGTCTCCATTTTCATTAAGAAGGTCAGTCCACTGCTTTTCACTGACTTGAAAAGGGGCATAAGCCATGGCATTTAGCAGGTTCAGAGCTTTCTCATAATTTCTTTGACCAATAGCTTCAATTAAAATCTCAGTAAAGAATAATGAATTAGGAATCTCTCCAGAGTCCAAAAGTGAGTCAAATGCATGCTCGAGAAGATGACACTGCTTAAATACAGAAAAAGTGTGTCAAAAAACTCCAGTTAGACTTTTAGTGGACAATGACATACGGTACAATCAACATAGCCAACAAGAAATCTATAGAAGTATAGAACAATATCCCAAGAACTGGATTTCAAATTATGTGAATTTTTTATTATATACTTTTAAATTTGAAGAGATGTAAAATTATGTCAGTTAAAGACAAAACCTATCACCTTTTCCTGCTCCATTTGTAAGCAACAACTTATGAACAACTCAGAGAAGACAAATACAACTTACCTTCCCAGCTCTAGATGCTTCCACAAGTAGCAACCCATGTTTAGTTTGATCTAGCTGATACCCAGAGAGAACCATCTCCTTGTAGACATACTCAAAATATTCCCATTGGTGTGCACTAGCAGATGCCTCAAGCATCGAAGTATATGTATATTCATCTGGGATAATGGAAGTAAAATTTCCATTTGGGGAAGTAGAAGCACCAGATTTAGCTCTCTTAATTTCTTCAAACAACTCTTTGGCATTAGGAAACATATCATTTTGGCCATAAACTTTTAGCATGACATTTATTGTTCCTATGTTGGGTGAACAATGGTCTTTCATGTGTTGAAATATAGATATACAATCATCAAAATATCCACTATCCAAGCAAGCCATTATCAGACCAGTGAATGTAATCTCCATAGGTCTCCTATCAGTGAGTTTTCTAATCTTGTCCACCTGCAGACGTTTATTATATAAAGTTACTTCCTGAATTTATGGTATCAATCATAAAGTACAGCGAGAGGCTGCAATACCAGAGAAGCATATATTCTAATATAAAGCAATTGTTATAAAAATTCTTTATGATAAAGAAATCATAACAAGGAACCACAGAATATCAAATAAGGAAATCATGTCAAACTGATACAGGACAACTCAGATTGTCTTGCTTAAAAGGTAAAAAACATTCTTGTAGTCATGTAGTTATTCTATTTATAGACAATTTCTCATTCTCTATTAGAGTCTTGCCCCTAAAAGGTTGGATATATCACAGGAATAACAATTGAAATTAAATAGTATGCCTCAGCTACAACTTTTTATAGCTAACTAATTAATAAAATTTTTATCCTAGAGCAACTTTAACGAGTCTATCTTCTACCCTACCCTCAAGTTAGAAATCCAAAAAATTTTAAAAAAGAAATCCAAATTGGACATTAAAGAACTTACAAAAAGAAGGGAGAGATGATCTTATTTTTCTCCCTTCATTTCCCTTACACTTGAATCCAAAAATAAATGCGTAAGGTTTGAAGTCAAAGACTTCATATCCAATAAACTTAGATAAAGCCACAACTAAAAGCTCAAAAGTCCAGAGAAATAAACTTACCTCTGTTAGAGCATCTTGCCACCTCCCGGTGCTACAAAGGCAACAAGCTAACTCATAATAAACACCGGCTTTTCCAACTAATCCCCTCTGTTCCATATCCTGGACTGCTGCCACAGCCTCTTCAATTTTTCCTTCCTCCCAAAAAGCTTTCACTAGAACTGGAAATTCATACATAAAGAAGTACAATAAACATCTCTTCAATAAATTAACTAAAATAAAATCTCTTCAACATTCAGAGACACGCAATGATGCACACATGCAAAATACTAGGCCAGTGAGAGAGTTTAATCACCTCTATAAGTAAGTGCTTTTGGAGCTTCACCACTTCTTTTCATTCTTCTAAACAACTCGTGTACAAGATCATACTTTCCAGATTGCAACATTACCTTTTTCAACAAGCACTCCCTGTAAGACTCGCGTACAAATTTGACTTGAGGATAAACAATTACATATCTACATTTTACAGAAACAACTCATATAACCCTATGAGTCTGGGGAGAATTGAAGTTTATGTCTAGTTTTTGTGCTAATTGTAAATCCTTTACACTAATTACAAAATCAATGAAATGCCATCCTTGGCATATTGCTAATAAGAATTTGTAAAATGATTGAAATATTGTGTACATCCATGTATAAAAGGTTCATATCAAAATCAAATTTAGCAGCTATCTTGATTATACTTTGACCAACATCTGCTATATAAACTTCAGTGAGCATTAAGGCTTAGGTGAGATAAAATTGATCATCTAACATTTAAACTTCATAAGTAGAGAAAATCAGCATAACACTGCTCAACAACAACTAGTAAAAGATATCATAAGAATTTGTGATAAATAGTAGCCTTTTAATGACTGTGGTTTACTTCATGCTTCCAACTTCAGAACAACACTAGGACAGTACGACCCAAAATGAGATTCTTCAAATATAGTGCAGGTTACCTCCATTGCAAGCCCGTATGTTGCTCCATTAGGTTTCAGACCAGTCTTTCTCAATTGTTCAAACACCCAAGAAACACCCTTCCATTGTTGCAGTGGAACACAAGCATTCAAAACCTAGAAAGCAAGAGATCAAGTAGTTGAATCATCAATATACTGATTGATAAATGTACAGAATTTACCTTTAATAGCAGACACATGAATAATCACTTACAGCATTATATACAACCAAGTCAGGTTCAAGCACAGGATCCCAGTTCTTGTTGTTCATATTTTTAATGTTTTTAGTAGGTTTCTTCCTCATGCTTTCAACTATGTGCATAAGTTCTTTCAGAAGCCCAGCCTGACCAAGTGTCACAGCAATGCTATGGTATGTAGCCATATCAGGATATGTAAGGCAGTCTCCCTGGATAATTTAAAGAGTAAACATCAATCCAGTAAAATTGCAGACGTACTAAAATATTCACAAAGAACCTCATTGTGAGGATTATTACACGCATTGTATTGAAAACTTGCAGAGCTTCCTGAGGCCTCCTTGCCTTCCCAAGAACTGACAATAGTTTTGTGTAGACAAACCTATAAAAAGAATCAATCTGTTCATAGGATGGAAGGTGTCCTTTAAACACACATTCTAATATCGAAACTACATAGTTTTCGAGTATGTATGTTTAACTCACTGGATGACAACAAGACTTTTCTTGAGTTCTACAGGCTATGCTAAGGCATCAGTTCAATTTTAATTCAGAAACCTAAATCTTGTTAAATTATTTGATGCTACAAAGGAAGCACCTGCAATAAGATTTTGCACAATCCTATTATAAGGTAGCAAGTCCACAAACTTGCTCTATCTTGATCAAATTCATAATGGTTACTACAAGTCTACAATACAAATGCAAACTATAAAAGAACGCTCACAAATAGTTAAATTCAACAAAAAGCAATCAAAAGATTCTAAATTACCTGCTCTTTAAACCTCTATGCTCCTTATCACGATAAACCCACTCCACAACAGCCATTGCTTGCCTCCATCTTCCGTTCTTTCCAAGTCCCTCAACAATCCTAAGCAACTGCCCTTCTGTAAAGGGCAATCCCGACTGCTTCATTATCCTCACGAACTTCCAGTGCCCCTGGGTTATCTCTCTCTCACTCAACCTACAATTTACCAACACAACATAATCACTCTACTTCTAAGTAACGAATTAGTCAGCCACAAATTTATAGCATAGAGAGAAATTCAAACCTAACAACAAGAATCCGAATTGCCTCTTTCTCACTGCCCCACCGTCTTGCCGGATCCCACGCTCGCTTATCTCTCCGTTGCAGCAAATCCTTACCTTCCACCTCGACATCATCATCCAGAACCCACCGCAAGTCCTGCTCGAACATCTCCCTCAGTTCCCCAAGACTTTCTCTCTTCAAACTCTCCCCATCGAACTCCCTATCTCCGCTAGCAAGCTCGAGCAACTTCGCCTTCTCAATTCTCTCCCATGGCTTCCCAACCAACAAAAGGGAAGAGCTTTCGCTCTTAGTTCTGCCATCAATGGCTTTAGTGAAGCGTTTGTACTCCCGCTTTAGGGTGTGGAAATGGGATTCTTCGGCGAGGGACTGCAGCTGGGAGGGGGAGATGGATGGTGTTTCGTACTTAGACTTCTGGAGTTTCCGGTTGTGTTTCTGAATTTCTTTCTTGCGGAGGGTACGGATGATTTTGGGAGTTGGAAAGCCACCCTTCCGGAGGAGATTGCGTTTGATTTTCTCGACGTCTGGTTCGAATTGCGACGGTGGAAGTTGAGGATGAGGAGAGAGAGCGGTTGAAGCTTCCATGGTTTCAGGTGAAGTCGAAGTTAAAGTGCCGAGTTTTGTCCTTAGTTATCCAGTATCTTATATCTAAGTTGTGCAAAAGAAAATATCTAGGGAAACAAAAAGTCTCATACTTTTCTCAATAGTTCAATTTAGTCCCTAGTGATTTATTTTGTTTAATTACGTTCTGATTCCAAACTACACCTAACATTCTAAATTATTCTATTCAGTCCATAAAATCTTAATCATTTTTTTTATTATTATTAATAGTTAAAATTTAAAATTTTTTTAAAAAATAATAATAACAAGATAGGAGTTGCATTTTAGTATATCCCACCTCATATACTCGAAATTTTCTTCTATTTTCTTTGGAAAGAAAAAGAGAGAGATAAGGAAAATGGAATTCACAACCAAAACCTCTCATAGGTCCTTTCTCAACTGAAAATATAATTTAATCTTAATGTACAAAGCTCAATAAGACAATATCAAACAGTCGGCAAATGAGAGAAGGAATGCATTCCTCAAATTTAGAATTCATCATTGAGAACAAAGCCTCTTAGTTCTTTGATTTGGAATGCTTCACAAGCCAATCAATAACGGAGTCAATGTTCGTCGAGTTCTTGCAAGAGATCATGAAGCAGCAAACTTCCCGGTCTGTGATCGACTTGAGTCCCCTGCACGGTAATATCTCATTTTCAGTAGGAAGAATACTAGTATTTTTTTCAGGACAAACATCATTAAAACCATGCAACCTACAAAGGAATATGTTTCATATTATTTTTTTCTCTGTTGAAACCCCAAAGGGTAAATCCAGAAGAATTGGTTTATTTTACTTACATTTCTTCAGTCAATGCCTGTTTTGACAGAGCTCCTGGTTTGTCAATCTTATTCCCTAACACCAGTAGAGGGATACCGTTAAGTGAGGGCTTACTAAGCAAATCATGAAGCTCCCTTCTAGATATGCTAAGGTTGTCAGGATCAGCTGCATCAACCATATAACTGCAGGAAAGATAAGAGTTAGAATAATTACCAAGTTCCTAAGAAAACCAAAAGTAAATTCATCCAAGTCTTTGCTGAACTCAATGGCCAAGTCTTACAATGTCCTTCCCAAACATATCAGCCGCAAGTCATCATGACAACCCAAAAAACAGAAAGAACTTGAAAATACGATCCTTGGGATCTACCTGTACCACTAAGATAACAAACAAATAATGCCCAATACGCATCCACTAGAAGTACAAAACCGAATATTTGGATTAACAATAGAACACTGAAAGTCTGCTTTGCAATACATATTAGTTTAATGACACATGATAAGCACAAGCTCCAATTTATGAAATTATAGCCATGAATTATTGTTAGCAATAGCACTTTAAACTAAAAGTGATCAGAAGAATACAATTAGCAAATATAAAAATTGATTTACAATCAATTGTAGTGCAATCAGTTAAAAGTTGTTCTCAATCAAAGAAGAGTATTGGTTCCTTACACGATAGCAGAAACAGCACGGCAATATCGCTCCCACATACTACGAAACCTAGGTTGACCTCCAAGATCCCATAATTTTATTGTAACATTCCCTTTTGTCACTTTTCTCATGTTGAATCCAACCTGAAAATAAGCCATTTAATGACAAATGTTTATGCCAAATATGTGAAATATTCCCAATTTTCAACTGCCAAAAGCTAATGGCAAGGACAAATCACACAGAAAGATACAACTCACCGTAGGGATCATGTCTTCACTATATCCACCAGTCTGAAAACAACACCAAGAAGCACATTTCAAGCGTGTGAACCCAACAAAATTGAAAGAAAGAAGCACTTGCTGATAATGGTGTAATCATAATATACTTACTGCAACAACATTTACAAGTGACGTCTTTCCAGCATTCTGAAGTCCAATTAAGGAAAGCTCCATTTCCTGCTTAAAGAAGAGGCTGCAATAACATAGCAACAGTGTGAGCCAATTTAATGTCAAAGTTGATCCATTAAGTTCAACCTAGAAAACTGATAATAAACAAACAATTGTTTTGAAAAGTTTGTCATTATACTCCTCCCATAACAACTTACAACTAAGGTACATAGACTAAAAAAGAAATTTAAATGGACATGGAAATCCACTCTAGACAAAATAGTATGTTCAGGATTCACCACTCTTAACAGATACATATATGTTTAGTTGTCTAAACCCTCCATTTCTGAGAAACCTATAGATTTCTCAATTCTAATCCAAAACCGAATATATCTTCTGTCAGGACTCATGAAGCTGAATCATTCTAGATAACATGGTACAGATCCAAATTGTGAACCAGAAAGATCAGAGAGCAAGCTCTTCAGAATCATAAAAATGCAGCACTAAACTTTCCAATAACTATTAGAATGACACCAGTCCTTAAACATAGATATCAGATACTCTGATTGTCTGCTAACGTCGAAAAATAGAGTGCTAAACTGACTATCTAATCATTACAAAACGACTGGAACATAAAAATTTAAATTAAATATCTTGACACCTCTTAAAAAAAAAAAAAAAAGAACAACCACAATAGAAACCAAAACATCCTTTTCAAGTGAAAATTAAAAAAAAAAAAAAAAAAAAGAACAACCACAATAGAAACCAAAACATCCTTTTCAAGTGAAAATTAAACTTCTACAACACAAGTCCGGCAAAGGAGATCATAGACCCTACAATATAAAACTCTAGCAAATCATGCCATCCAATTAGGCTTGACGATGTAGTAAGCTACATTATATGTGGTGCTAAAACAGTAAAACTCATAACTTTTCAACTCATCAGCATATGATCCAATTAAAATGAGTTGCACCATTAAACATGGAGTCATCAGACCACTTATTCCCCACTAAATTGAATTTTAAAAACTGTAATGCCACAAAAATTCTCTGCTCCTGCAATGACTAACATGTTTTCCCTCACCGAACCTATGTACTTATCAACAGATTGGTGTCATATTCTGCAAAACATTAAGGTACAGGAATAAAGAAGAAACACCATTCCCTCCTCCTTGACAACAATGTCCAGTATGATATATAAGCATTATCGCACAAACATGTTCCGGCAATAGAATTCACCACATACCCTTCTTCCCCCAACCAAAAAAATGAGAAAAGAAGCAAATTTGATATTTCCCCACCCAAGAAAGCACTCCCAAAAAACCCCAATCATTGATTCACCCCCAATTTCCAAACTACAACTCCCTCCCATGAATCACCAGAAAACCCATGAAATCAATAATGAAGACATTGCAATCCAGAAAATTAAATCAAACTTGATCAACGAGAAAAATGAGAAAGAGGAGCTAACCTGCGAAGCCAATTAAGAAAAGCTTCCCACAAACCCATTGCCGATCAAATCCAAAGCTTTTTGCTGTCACAGAAAAAGAACCAGAGATCCCTACAATCCGTCTTCAATTGATCTTACTCTTTTCCTCCTCTCCGTCGTTCCTCCTTCCGATCTCCTCTGCACATAGAGATACTTCAAATTTAATATTTAAAATTTAAAACGCAGTAGGAAAGGAAGAAACCTAAATCGTAGATTTTTTTTTTTTGGTTTCCCGCCGGTATCCGAGGTTTCGCTTTGATTAATCCGGATCCGACCCGCGTCGCGCACCTGGTGGGTGAGTCTCCTGCATACAAGTAATCGAACTCGAGAACTTTTTTAAACTGAAACAAGTCGCTTACCACTTCATACAACCCTCGTTGGTCCTAAACCGTAGATGCAAAGTAAGATAAATACGGTGGGCGACAAGGAGGCCGCTCCAAATTCAAAAAAATCTATGGATGATCCAGCGGAATCTCAGCCGTCGATCTCAGGCTAGTGTCGTGCTATCGACGGTGGTAGATTTTTGTGGGAGAAACAGGTCCACCGAGGAGATTGAAGGCCCCAAGTTTTGCTTGGTGCGCTCCAAATTGAAGAAGATTCCAAAAAGAGAACTTCGGAGGAAGCAGCGAGAGGAATTAGCAATTTCGGTGGTGGTGGAGCGTGGATGCACGCACAGATTTCGACTGTGATTTAGCGGCTAGGCATAAGAAGCTGGTTGCGTGATTAAATTTTAACAATTTTAAAATTAAATTAAAGGAAAAAATAGAGTTTTAATTTTAAATTATTTTAATTTTATTTTATTCAAATTTAATTTAAATTTTAAAATTTTATTTCATTAATTATTAATATTTAAATTAAAAAATTGATTAAATTTTTAAATTTTGAATTAAAATTTCAATTTCTAAATATTAGATAAAATTTTAATTTTTTTGAATCAAAATTGATACGCATTAATTTCTTAAACTAATTAGTTATAAAATTTTTAAATTGATTTAATCTACTAACATATCATTTTTTATGAAACCTACTATTTGTTTACATCATTTTTTGCAACAAATAGAGTAGTTTCACGTGTCATTTATATTAAAAGGAATTTTGTTTGTTAAAAAATTGTTGTTGACATAGATCTCTCCGAACAAAGGTCAATGATTGTTTCCACAACATCAATAGGGCCGCTCGTTTGTTGCAAATTTGCAAGAGTATAATCGGTAGCACCAACAAATTAATCGATTTGATGTAAATTTTATGTTGTAATTAGTTTTCAAGATACTATAACAGATCTCCAGCATAATGTCAAAAGGTGTTTACTGCTATAAGTATGTAAAGAAGAAAAAAGCAAGGAAGACCTACCTCTCACACAACTAGCTCAACACTATCTACATTTCAATTTCACAAGTAATGTCTTAGGGTACATTTGGAATTGCTGTGAAGTAGTGTGATTGTAACTACAACTGTGGTTGTGGTTGTGCTAAATTATGTTATGTTTGTTGGCCCAGATGGCAACCCAAGAGGGGGGTGAATTGGGTTTCAAAAACCTTATGCAATTTTTTGAATAAAGCAATGATCAAGCACAAGCAATCAATAAACTATTGTAAACTAAATTGCAAAAATTAAAAGAGTAGAGTAAGAAATATCAAATGTTTTGATTTATCCTAGTTCGTCACCCTCTTTGGTGCCTATGTCCATTCCTCGCGTTTCCTACACTCGAGATTTAATCTACTAACACTAGTTTCAACGGGTGCTAGTGAAACTGATTACAATAGCTTGCTGGTGCTATCAACCTTTTGAATCCCTTGTTACATATCTCTCAACCCGTCCTATACCTTTTGAATCCCTTGTTACATATCTCTCAACCTGTCCTATACCTCAAGAATGGATTCCTAGATCTAACAAGGTTTCCCAATCCCTCTCTCACTTATTACAATGAAAAGAGAACAAGAAACTTAATAGAATTCTTTAAGACACAAGGTAAAAGCTTAACACTCTTGATTTTTCAACTTCAAGGCTCTGTTCTTCTCCCTTCTCCACTTTTTCAGATCTGGTTTTTATTGCTCGAGAGTGCTAAATCAATGCTTTTTACCGTTGGAGGATATTCTGCATAAATACTTCAAAAACTAGAATTATACAGTAGAATACATTTTTTGGTCTTGATCCCCCACAACAAAGGAAACATAATCATACAATTAAATGGATTTACTCTCAAAAGGAAACACATTCAAATTGACAATTAATTTCTGGAAATAAATCACATATTCACAATTAACTTTTAATCCAAATCAATAACATAAAATAAATATTCCAATTTACATTTGTTTTTTTTTT